>CM035438.1:110186624-110349124 GCA_020310875.1 Ceratopteris richardii
ACATGTATGTATGTATATGTGTGTGTACATGTATGTATGTGAGTATGAGTATGCATATGTGTGTGTGTATGTATATGCATGTGTGTATGTATATGCATGTGTGTATGTAATATCCATGTGTGTATGTAATATGCATGTATGTATGTATATGTGTGTATGCATATGCATGTGAGTATGTAATATGTATGTGTATGTATATGCATGTGTGTATGCAATATGTATGTGAGTGTGTATGTAATATGCATGTGTATGTAATATGTATGTGAGTATGTGTATGCATATGTGTGTGTATGTATGTATGCATCTCTATCTCTATCTCATTCTTTTTCTATTTCATATATCTCTCTCTTTCATCTCTCTCTCTTTCACTCTCTCTCTTTCATCTCACTCTCTCTCTCTCTTTATGTTTCTCTAGATCTCTCTCTTTCTTTCATCTCTCTGTCTCTATCTTATTCTATATCAATCAAAAACAACACAATCACTTACCTAGATGTAATTGTTTGGACCATTGTCGTCAAATTCCACTTAATGTTGTCCTTCATCGAATTCCAAAGAACTCACGCCAGAAAGCTCCTGCAAAACTAAAGACAAGTGAAATTAGAAAAGGGAAAACACAAAGAAAGAGAAAGGATGCTACAGTATGTGCAATACTTACCAAAATTTCTGATCTAGAGAAATAGAGAGGTGTGTGTAGAGAAAGAGAGAGAGAGAGAGAGAGGGAGAGGGAGAGAGAGAGAGAGAAAGAGAGAGATGTGTGTGCACAGTATGCTTAAAATGTAGTTCAGGTGCACAAACTCGATAGAAGCGGATTTTCATTCAAAACGCGAGCAAATGTCGATTTTTTTCTCTCGGGTCCCGTTAAAATGTTGCGTCGGTATAAGCGTCAGTATGAGCGTCGGTAATTTCTAGTAAATTATCGATGCCTATACCGAGGTTCATACGCTCAGTATTGCATCCGTGGTTTCTCAAGCATTTTCAACAGTCATACTGATGCCGAGGCATGACCGTCGGTATGGACAACGTCGGTATGCCCTTGATATGTTGTAGTGAGATTTATCAATTCGCCTCATGACAAATGCATATTCTATATGGAGCTTCAATAGTCTATCAAAAACTCTTATGATGGCATGCAAGGTGCAAAAGTGAACAATAACGAAAGGAAATAGAATAAATGGATTCCAATCCTTATATGGCATATCATGATTAGGTGTACCTAACATGGGACACCTCATTAAAGTTATATCCCATTCTATAGATGGAGATGCATTGACTGTGTCATCATCTAAATCATCCATGTTGTTTTTTTTTCTCTTTGTTTGTTTATAACCTCATGTGCAATATGGACAAGGATAGAGGGCAGATGCACCTTGTTTCTAGCCTAACATGTTTTTGATATCCTTTAAGTCTCCAAACAAGTGCCATTCTACCTAAAAATCACCTTGGCATTCTACATTGAATTTTTCACCATGAGTTTGAGAATTTATCACCTCTATGATTCATTGGGTCCTACTAAAAAATCCATGAAACAACATCATTGAATTCCCTAGATACTTTAATAATGCTTAACCACCATATATCTTTGTAGGATTGAACACTAAATGTAAAGTGATGGGTAGAGTTTTCACTTTCATCAATAATGGCATGGGCCATAGCTTCATTCATGAGTGTCACACTAAGTCTCTCCATACGTCATCCATTTATGATTCGACACTCAAGTAGATTCAATATAAATTTGAGTTTAGAACAACAATCTACATCCAATAACAAACACTATACTAATAAAAATACCATGAATGACATTATCATAGCAATGGATATAGCTTGAATTGTAGATTTGTAAAATTGGACCATTTCCCTTTGAAGCCTCTCCAAACTGACAACTATTTTGTTGTACTTTGTGTAGATGAATCCCTTTCTAGATGAATTTTTCAACTCTTTCTTCGACATAGCTGAATGATAAATGGATGCACACATAACATCTTTTATATGCCAGTAATGGCCAAGAGTATGAACTACATCCTCATTGGTCATCTTCTTCTTTAGAGATACCTTATAAGGGCATGGAAAAATACCTTGTTTTGTAGTGCGTGCTTCAAAAGATTGTACAATGTAGTGTATTGTCTATTACTAATACCTGCTTCATCACATACCATTTGTACCTCCCTAGGAGTAATAATATCTTCTAAGTTGCCTGCAGAATCTTTAATCATTTAGGTCTTCTTGTGATTTCCTATTGGTGACTCCAAAATTGTAAGCACATTTTTGTTCCTCAAATAAGAATTCAACAACATAAATTGATCCTCTATTGTTGATGAAGCACATACATCTTCAACAAATGACCTACACAATAAGAAACTCAATTAATGTAGAAGTATTGTAACATAAATAAACAAATGAAACATGAACCTAATTGCATAAACATATCGCTTCCTTGCTTCACCTAATTGCATAGACATGTTGCTTCAAAGGATAAGAATGGTCATTACGTGTATTTCATACCGAGTGGAGTCTCTTTTAGATGTGTTCGATTGACTTTTAATTTTGTAATTGTGCTCTCCTTTTCTTTCACATCTTGTTGGAGTATATTATTGCCCTCTTCTAGAAGTTTAAAATCACTTTATAAAGTGTGTATCTTCAAATGGTTGTGATGACATAGTTGCATCCAATAATTTGCAATAGATTTTGAATGGCTAGAAAATCACTTGCAATAACATACTAGTCTAGATTCACCACTATCAAGGAATTGTAGAAACGTGGAGATACTATGGACTGTAGGATGAAAATTAGACATTGGATCTAAGGGATACAATGCACCACTGACACAAAGATCAATATTCTTCTCTTTAGCTACACATCGTTCATTTTAATCATCTTTATCATTGCTATCTCTAGTTGTTGGTGCAAATGTTGTTGGAACACAAACATGTACACTCGTTGAATGAGCAGAATGTGTAAGTGCTAGTGTCATGTTCATAATACATGTGCGTACTGTCATGTTCAAAAATTCAAGCACTATGATACAACGAAACACAAAGATGGTGGGAATCGCTTGTACAATAGTTGTATTGCAAGGAAAAAGTGTGTTTTGGTATGCGAATAGGTTGAAATGACTTTTTCAAGTATTCACGAGTGAAAAATAGGGTGTTTTCAAAAATAAATATTTTGGGGCAACCAAAGTTTTTGTTGCCCCAGGTACCACAGATGCACGAACGCAGAGAATAACAGACGTACGAACGCAGAGAAAAAAAATACTCAAAGACAGAAAGAGATAAGAGACGACACCAAATTGGGTACAATCTCCCCCCACATGCTCTGATGGACACTCTACCAGAGCATGCGTATTTATAGTACATTCCTATTACGTCCTGAATAGAAGATACATGAGGGCCGCGCTCCGAAAAGCGTGTTTTTGCTTTATTTACAAGTTCGTAATTTTCTATTTTTACAAAAACATCGCTTTCTAAAGCGATCCATTATTTTTTTACAAAAATAACTAAAAATAACCATCTTCTAAAAATATTCTTCTAAATATCTCCAAGTCCATGCGCGTTCACACCCTCATGGATCTTCACCTGCTAAATCAAAACACAAAACACATTAAAATCCTCCCCCACATGCTCTGATGGACACTCTACCAGAGCATGCGTATTTATAGTAAATTCCTATTACGTCCTGAATAGAAGATACATGAGGGCCGCGCTCCGAAAAGCGTGTTTTTGCTTTATTTACAAGTTCGTAATTTTCTATTTTTAAAAAAACGTCGCTTTCTAAAGCGATCCATTATTTTTTACAAAAATAACTAAAAATAACCATCTTCTAAAAATATTCTTCTAAATATCTCCAAGTCCATGCGCGTTCACACCCTCATGGATCTTCACCTGCTAAATCAAAACACAAAACACATTAAAATCCGCATTACAACTTCATTCCAAATATCCCATAAAGTATAACATGCCGCCCAGTTGACGAGCAACTGACCTCAGTTGATAAAAAATAAAATAGACATGGATGGCCAATCACATGTCGCATCACTGAACAATCATAGGCATGTGCCATGTAAATAAAAAAAAACATGCATGGAACTGGAAAACTGGAACTTAATGTGATTGTGAATGATAAGCAGAAATCAAATGATGATAATGTGGAATTAGTGATGTTTTGTGAATCCATTGTGATTCTTCGAATGAATGATTTTTATATTTAATCAAATATCTATGGTATTGATTACCTGTGCGTGTAGTAGTAACATCATGATCAAGTATTTTTTCTGGAATTAAAACTTCAGCATCCTCTTCTAACAATGGAGGATCATCCAAAATAGGAATGAGTGGTAAAATTCCTTTAAATGGTTTCAATAAACTGATATGAAAAGAATTATGAATATTCCAATGAGAAGGTATATCTAATCTAAAAGCATTGTCACTAATTTTTTGAATAATACGGAAAGGTCCATAATAACGTGGTGCAAGTTTTACCTTAGGATGTTGTAGAATATTTTTCAAACGTCGTTTAATTATGCGTAATCAAACATAATCATTTTCATTAAATTGTTTAGCTGCTCGTTTCTTATTAATATTACGGGTATAACGTTCCTGACTCTTTTTAATATGCTCATGAACCTCATGAAGTATAGAAATATGATCTTGTGCAAAAGAATCAGCCATAGGTATGTCAGTTTGAATGATAGACATGGGAGTAGGAAGCTTTTTACCATATACAATTTCATTTGGTGCACGTCCAGTAGTGGTATGTGTTGTGTTATTATATGCAAATTGGAGTAAAGAAAGTTTCTCATCCCAATTAGTTGGATTATCTAAAGAATAACAACGTAATAGATCCAAAATAATACTATTCGTAGCTTCACTTTGCCCATTACTTTCAGGATGAAATGCAGAACTAAAATCTATTTTAGAGCCTAAATTTTTAAATAATGCAACCCAAAAGTGATTACAAAAACGAACATCACGATCGGATAGAATTACTTTTGGAAAACCATGATGTGGAAAAATACATTTAATAAATAATTTGGCAGCTTGAGGTGCAGAAAGAGTTTTCGTACAAGGAATGAAATATGCTTGTTTACTAAACCTATCAACAATTGTCCAAATCATATCATGATGTGATGAAGTTGTAGGAAGACCAGTAATAAAATCCATAGAAATTTGTTCCCATGGCCCATTAGGTATGGGAAGTGGCATTAATAATCCAAATGCTTTACCATGATCTCTTTTGACACGTTGACAAACAATGCATTGGGAAACATATTGTGTAATATCCTTTTCCATATTTGGCCAAAAGAATAATTCTTTACATGTAGAAACAGTACTTTGTATGCCCCGATGACCCATATATGGTGGTTCATGCATCTCTTTCATAACAAATTCTTTAAAATCTTGTGTAATACATAGCTTATGATCAAAATACAAGAATCCATTATGAAAGGTGTAATGGTCTTCACTAAATGTAGTAGAATTATTGAAAGCATTCCATGTTTGTGAGAAATATAAATTAGATGCATATGTAGGAATCATGTCATGAAATGAATGAATATGAACCACAGAAATATTATTAATAAAAACAATATTTGTTTGTGGGGATGGAAAACGACTCAGGGCATCAGCTACAACATTAGCTTTGCCAGGTTGATATTGAATCATAGGCTGAAAATTTTGTATGTATGAAGCCCATTTGATATATCGATCTGAAATCAATGGTTGATTGAGTAAATGTTTAATAGCTTGTTGGTCGGTTTTGATTATGACTTCTGTACCCATGAGATAATGTTTCCAAATTTTTAAAGCATGTACAACGGCCAAAAGTTCTTTATCATATGTACTGTAGTTCTTTTCAGAAGGTTTAAGCTTCCTACTTTCAAATGCAATGGGATGATCATTTTGCATCAATACAACACCTATACCTGAGCCACTAGCATCTGTAACTACATGGAAAGGTTGTGTAAAATCAGGTAATTGCAAAACAGGTGCATGAGAAAGTGATTGTTTAAGTTTTTCAAAAGATTGTTGTTGTGGCAATCCCCATGCAAATTTTAACTTTTTCTTTAATAATAAAGTGAGTGGGAGGGCTAAATAATAAAAACCTTTTACAAACTTTCTATAAAAACTAGCTAATCCAAGAAAAGAGCGAACATCATTCACCGATTATGGTATAGGCCATTCTTTAATTACTTTAATCTTCTTTGGATCTACATGAACTCCTTGACTTGAAACAATATGGCCTAAGTACTCTAATTCTCTTTGGAAAAAGTAACTCTTTTCAGGATTTGCATAAAGTTGGTTGGTGCGTAACAAATTAAACACTATTGGTAAATGCTTTTCATGGTCATCATCATTCTTACTATAGACAAGTATGTCATCGAAGAAAACAAGAACAAAATCTTGGTATTCAAGAAAAATATTATTCATCATGCGTGCAAATGTAGCAGGTGCATTGGTAAGTCCAAAAGGCATTACCATGAATTCAAAGTGACCGGTCTGAGTTCGACAGGCAGTCTTAAAAATATCATTTGGTGACATTCTTATTTGATGATACCCAGATTTAAGATCAATTTTACTAAAGACACGTGCTCCACGAAGTTTATCTAATAAATCATCTATCCTAGGAATAGGATATCTATTTTTTATTGTGATCTTATTGAGTGCTCTATAATCAATGCACATCCTATAAGTCTTGTTCTTCTTCTCTACTAAAAGAACAGGTGCTCCAAAGGGAGAAGAACTAGGCCTGATAAGTCCTTTGTGAAGTAAATCCTTAACTTGATTGGTTATTTCTTGTTGATGCAAAGGTCCATGCCCTATAAGGTGCTTTATCGGGAGGAGAACTACCAGGAATTAATTCTATACTATGATCAAGGGATCCTCTCGAAGGTGGTAGTTTAGAAGGAAAATCAGCCATAAAACAATCCTTATAAGAATCCATAAATGATTTATGGGTATTAGGAAGTGGATGTAGATAATTGACTATGTTATTGACAAAAACAATACATGAATTGTAGCCTTTTCGGAATGCACGTTTTACTTGTGTATGACTAATTAATGGGAATGGTTGGAAATCATGTATTGCAGACAAACAGATATCTTGATGGTTAAACTTAAAACGCATGGTGTGTGTATGACAATCAATGCATGGATTATAATGGTGACGAAAAGGCATACCAAGTATAACATCATAGGACTGCAAAGGAGCAATTAAGAATGTGCGTTTATCCATGTATGAGCCTATACAAATTTGAACATTATGCACTTCACTTGTAACATTATATCTGTTTCCTTGGAATGCAGCCTTAACTTTGTACATAGAAGGAAGTGGGGTTAATTGGAGATCTTTGACTAATATGTGAGAAATAAAGTCATGTGAACTACCATCATCATGTAAAATATTAACAACTTTACCATTAATAGTACCTTGCATGCAAAGTAAAGAATGAATAGAAATTGTGTTACCCAAGGTACTTAGATCCTGCTCCAATGCGTCTTCAGTCCAATCAGGTTGAATGTCTTCAAATTGAATATCTTCAGGAACCACCTCCATGTTATGTACTTTAGCTCCGCCAGGTTGCATGTGGTTAGTTGGGAACCTACATCTAGCTTTGGTATGACCAATCTTACCACAATTCCAACAAATGATACGGGACCTCTTTTGTTGGGCATCCATCGTCGTAGTTTGAAAGGTTGGAGGTTTGGTAGGGTGTAAGGGGTTTGTCTTGGGGATTGGGGAAAAAGTGGATTGAGGAGGTCGTTGAAAAATAGGTGGTCGTTGAAAAGTAGGTGGACGTTGAAAAGGAGGAGAAGAAAAAGTAGAAAAGGAACGCTTGAGTGGAAAAGTGGGTTTGATTAATTGTGGTCATTGACGTGTTTGTTGTAAGCGAATGGACTTAGTGATAGATTGAAATTCTTTCTCAGCATCATGTGCAAAAGAAATAGCTTCATAGAGCGTCGTCGGACGTAAGGTGTTGAGCTTAGCTTGGATTCCCATCTCCAAACCATCTTCATATTTCCGCTGTAAAGTATCTTCAGGAATCATTTCAAGTGAACGTATAAGTAATAAACGTTGCCAAAAACGTTCAGTATAGGTAGAAACAGTATCTCCATCTTTCCATCCAAAAGTCATCCAAGAGCGACGGGCATGTAAGTGAAACTGAGGAGGAAGGAAGGACTCCTTGAGCTTGTCTTGAAAGGCTTGCCATGTGGTGGGGCGATCTGTGCTATGGCGCAAAACATTCCACCATAACTGAGCCTTTCCCACTAAGTAGTTGGTTACAAATTTCACTTTTTCCTGTTCAGAATAAGATTCATCAGAGTAGAAATCATCAAACTGGGATAACCATGAGAGAACAAATTGGCCATCTTTTCGTCCGTCAAATCGTGAAAATTGGAAATTTTTGGCACCAATCTTGGATTGTGTTCCTTGCTCTTGGGCGGTAATAATGGCCTTCACTACCCGGACTAGGTTATTGTCATCGCTTTGTAGTTGTTGGAGTGCAACATCACGTTCTTTTATTTCATTTTGGGCATGTTGAAGTTCATGTCGTAAAAGTTCGACTTATTGCTCAATTGATACCCCAGGGAGGGGTGAGGAACTAAAATCATCGATATTTTGAGTAGTGTCCATGGCCGTATGGAAAGATGCAAAACCTAGGTCTGGACCAGACGGTTGAGATGGATGCCGATTCGCGAACGGACTGGATGCCACAAATCGCAATCAAACGTCGCAACTGGACCAGACGGTTGAGATGGACGCCGATTCGCGAACAGACCTGAATGCTGCAAATCGCAATCAAACGCTGCAACCACCTCCGCGAACGTCTTGGCTTTGATACCACTATTGCCCCACGTACCACAGACGCACGAACGCAGAGAATAACAGACGTATGAACGCAGAGAAAAAAAATACTCAAAGATAGAAAGAGATAAGAGACGACACCAAATTGGGTACAATCTCCCCCCACATGCTCTGATGGACACTCTACCAGAGCATGCGTATTTATAGTAAATTCCTATTACGTCCTGAATAGAAGATACATGAGGGCCGCGCTCCGAAAAGCGTGTTTTTGCTTTATTTACAAGTTCGTAATTTTCTATTTTTACAAAAACGTCGCTTTCTAAAGCGATCCATTATTTTTTACAAAAATAACTAAAAATAACCATCTTCTAAAAATATTCTTCTAAATATCTCCAAGTCCATGCGCGTTCACACCCTCATGGATCTTCACCTGCTAAATCAAAACAAAAAGCACATTAAAATCCTCAAGGCATTACACCTTCATTCCAACAAATATCCCATAAAGTATAACAGTTTTGAGTTTATATGATGTAGCAGTTAACTTTTGGAAGGATGTTTATAATTCCATTTTTTAAGAGTTTTCTATAAAAAAAAGGACTAAAAAAAAGTAACTTCTAGCATATGCATAAAAGCATGGGCCATTTTGAATAAAGAATAGCTAAATTTTTTTTTTCAAATTCAGTTTTTTATTCACATAGATGGACGGATTCGATGATGTGGAAAGTGATTGTTCTCTCTCTCTCTCTCTTTGTGCAAAAAAGATATATGATCCTAGCCCATGCTAAAAAAAAAGACTACTTCAGCATACTAAAAAGTGCTCTATTAAATGCATTTTGTCCCCTTACCAAACTACAAGATTAAGCTTAATCCTTAAAAATTAGGAATCCCTACAAGATCTATGTAGGGTTCATTTTTTCCCCTAATGTATTTTCTTTGGACTATGTGAATCTACCAAAATCATGGTTCACTCCTCAAGGGGGCACAATTGCACAATCTTGAATCTAACCTTCCCGATGTCTTCCTTATCAAGAATAGCATAGTTTATGCACAAAGATCACTAAAAAAGCTTATTTCTAGCTATAATTACAATGAAAAGAGGAATTACTTTCAAAAATATAGAAATATTTATATCTAGTGATGGGATGGAGTGATTTGTGAATATTCTGATTTTTGAGTGATAAATCTTGGAGTCCATTGAAAAACAAGGGGCTAGGGCCTTACTATGCTCCTCAGATTGACAATTTAAGTGTTTGAGGTAGTTATTCCTTTATGCTATGGTGATTGGAGAGGTCAACTCGAGAGTTCAACAAACACATGTGTATGTGTATTCATGTCCCTTATGTGTTCATGCACGTGTATATATGTGTGCATGCATGTCACTTGAAAAAGCAACTATACTTCTTCTTTTCACTACATACTCAAGTGAGTCAGCGATTTTAGGCCCAAATTTGAGGCCCTTCAGTTTCGCAAAGGTCTATTGATTTTCATTTTATGCAAGGGCCAGAGGTAATCCATGACGAGAATATACTTTCCATATTTCAAATACACTTTTTTCTTCTCCGATGAAGAAAAATGTGCATTATTTGGTTCATAAGCGACAGCGCAACAGCTATGGCGAAGAATATTCTCCACAGCAAGGACAAGTCATATAGCAGCCGACCATCACTCCAGACGTTCGCCATTACTGTGTGACATTGTATTGCATAGCCGATTCCGTGATCATGTCAGAATATAGCGCTGTCCATCCGATATGGGCCATTCGGCGTCAAAGTGCGGGTTGATAAGCTCGAGATGGCGTATGCGAATGCGTGTGTGTGTGTGTGTGTGAGAGAGAGAGAGAGAGAGAGAGAGAGAGAGACGGATTGACCATATCGATCCAGCTTGTGTGTCTGTGTGTGTGGCCACTGGAGAGAGAGAGAGAGAGAGAGAGAGAGAGAGAGAGAGTATTGGTGAAACTGGCACACAGAAGGGTAGGTAACAGGCCTTGTTGTGTCTGTTAATGGCAACTATATAGTCCATGTTTGAACCATATCTGGTGTTGCATGAGGCCATATCAGGGCGTCAGTGTGGGTTGAAAATCTCTAATCAACTGACGTATGTGAGAGTGTGTGTGTGTGTGTGTGAGAGAGAGAGAGAGGTATTGTTCACACAGAAGGGTAGGTAACATGCCTTGTTATGTCTGTCAATGGTCACGATACAGTCCATGGCTGAAACACGACTGATGCACACGCCGACCAGTTAAGCGGTTACATCGTCCGAGAAACCGTATGATCCAAATTGCCCATTCTTGAGTTCCGCCGACCAAGAAAGCTGCAAATCACAAAAAAGCAGAAAAGCAAAAAAGCATTTGGCGGAATGTGCATTCTCTCGTGACGTATGAAGCAGGCCATGCCACGTAATGCCAGTTCAGAACCATCTTCAAAGGACGATTATCCATTGTTGAGGATTTTTGTGGTAAACAATTTGGCTTTTGGTTTGAGGAGGATCTTCAGGATACATGAGTCATTTCGATCTTTCAAGCTTAAATGGATGACTAAGTCGAAGACAAAACCTGCTAGAAAAAACAGGATGATTTTGCATTGGAGTAGCCATACTTTGCAATACATGAGGGTGCTTGCAGTTGAAATGCTATGGAAAAGTGGTGTTATCAGTTACCTATTCACACATATGATATGAAAAGAATGTAGTGACAAAAAAAAATTGGCAAAAATACATATTCAAAAAATAACAGTAGCAATTTTAATTTTAACAAAAACTTGAAAAATAATCGACTATGGGGATCATAACTCTTGGAAGTTGTAGGTCCATTGTTAATTAGGGGAAGGTATTGAACATTTTTGCCCTCATGTTGCATGAGTTGGCATGAAGACACAAGTGCTCTCTCATCATGAATAAAATAGTTTGGCTTTTCGTAAACAATTTGGTAAAATAAGTGGTCTCTGATCATGGTAAACAATTTGGCTTTTGGTTTTGGACTTTGACGTTTAAGGAGGATCTTCAGGATACATGAGCCATTTCGAATCTTTCAAGCTTAAATGGATGACTAAGTCGAAGACAAAACTTGCTAGAAAAAAGAGGATGGTTCTGCATTGGAGTAGCCATCCTTTGCAATACATGAGGGTGCTTGCAGTTGAAATGCTATGGAAAAGTGTTGTGTTATCAGTTACCTATTCCCACATATGATATGAAAAGAATGTAGTGACAGAAAAGAATGTAGTGACAGAAAATAATGGCAGAAATACATATTCAAAAAATAATAGTAAAGCAATTTTAATTGTAACAAAAAATTGAAAAATAATTGAATATGGGGATCATAACTCTTGGAAGGTGTAGCTCCATTGTTAATTAGGGGAAGGTATTGAAACTTTTTGCCCTCATGTTGCATGGGTTGCATGAAGACACAAGTGCTCTCTGATCATCAATAAAATAATTTGGCTTTCGGTAAACAATTTGGTAAAATAAGTGCTCTCTGATCATGGTAAACAATTTGCATGCTTTTGGTTTTGGACCTTGAGGTTTAAGGAGGATCTTCAGGATACATGAGTCATTTCGATTTTTCAAGCTTAAATGGATGACTAAGTCGAAGACAAAACTTCTAGAAAAAACTCGATAATTTTGCATTGGAGAAGCCATACTTTGCAATACATGAGGGTACTTCCAGTTGAAATGCTATGGAAAAGTGTTGTGTTATCAATTACCCATTCACACATATGATATGAAAAGAATGTAGTGATAGAAAATAATAGAAAAATACATATTCAAAAAATAACAGTAAAGCAATTTTAATTTTAACCAAAAATTGAAAAATAATTGACTATCACTACAACATATCGAGGGAATACCGACGGTCAGTGTACACACGGTCAGCTGTCGCGTCGGTATACCCCTCGGACAATTTGGGAAAGCCACTTTGCCTCGGAAAGACAGCGTTGGTATAAGCGTCGGTATATGTGTCGATACTTTGCTGGAACTACCGTCAAGTATACTGACGCTCTCTTTTTAACCGGGCCCGAACCCGAAATTCGTCATTCTGAGCATTTTGAATCTAGATCTTCTCCTTTCGGGTTTGCGCACCCCAACAGCAGATCTCTGTTTGTCATCCTCTCTCTCTCTCTCCCTCTCTCCCTCCCTTCCCTCTCTCTCTCTCCCTCTCTCTCTCTCTCCCTCCCTCTCTCTCACTATCTCTCTCTCTCTCCCTCTCTCTCTCTCACTCTCTCTCCCTCTCTCTCCCTCCTTCTCTCTCCCTCTCTCTCTCTCTAAATAGACCTCTATCTTTATAGATCTGAAGTTTTGGTAAGTAGATCTCACATATTGTAGCACTCTTTTTTCTTTTTCTATGTTTTTTCTTTACTAATATGTTCTTTAATTTGTTTGGTTTTGCAAGAGATTTTGGGATCAAATATTTGGAAATTCGACGAAGAAGAACTTCAAGTGGATTTTGACGACCATGATTCAAACAATTCTCTCTCTCTCTCTCTCTCTCTCTCTCTCTCTCTCTCTCTCTCTCTCTCTCTCTCTCTCTCTCTCTCTCTCTCTTTCGCTCTCCTTCCCTCTCTCTCTCTTAACACACCTCTTTTTTTATAGATCTGACGCTTTGGTAAGTAGATCGCACATATTGTATCACTTTGTTTTCTTTCTTTATGTTTTTTATTTTCTAATATCTTCTCCCTTTAGTTTTGCAAGAGATTTTTGAGATCAAATCTTTGGAAATTCAACGAAGGGTACTTCAAGTGAATTTTGACAACCTTGATTCAAAAATTACATCGATGTAAGTAAGACATATATCACTCTTTTATCTTTCTTTATATTTTTGTTTTCTAATATCTTCTCTCTTTATTTTTGTTTGAGAGAGAGAAAGAGAGAGAGAGAGAGGGATACGCATATGCATACATGCATGCATATGCATACATACATGCATGCATATGCTACATACATGCATGCATATGCATACATTCATGCATGCATATGCATACATACATGCATGCATATGCATACATACATGCATGCATACACATACATGCATGCATACGCATACATGAATGCATATGCATACATGCATGCATATGCATACATGCATATGCATAAATACATGCATATGCATACATACATGCATGCATATGCATACATACATGCATGCATATGCATACATACATGCATGCATATGCATGCATGTGTGCATGCATGCATATGCATGCATACATGCATGCATATGCATACATACATACATACATGCATATGCATACATGCATGAATATGCATACATGCATGCATGCATATGCATACATGCATGCATGCACATTCATACATGCATGCATGCACATGCATACATGCATGCATGCATATGCATACATACATGCATGTATACATGCATGTATATATGCATGCATATGCATAGATACATGCATGCATGCATACATACATGCATGCATGCATACATACATGCATGCATACATACATGCATGCATGCATACATACATACATGCATACATGCATACATACGCATACATGAATGCATATGCATACATGCATGCATATGCATACATACATGCATGCATATGCATACATACATTCATGCATGCATATGCATACATACATGCATGCATACATGCATGCATATGCATACATGCATGCACATGCATACATGCATATGCATACATACATGCATGCATATGCATACATGCATGCATATGCATACATGCATGCACATGCATACATGCATGCATATGCATACATGCATGCATATGCATACATACATGAATTCATATGCATGCATGCATGCATATGCATACATGCATGCATGCATATGCATACATGCATGCATATGCATACATACATATGCATACATGCATGCATATGTGTTGGTGCATGACAATCATCAATTGAAGGATTATGGAGAAATGAAGTCAAGGAGTCAAGAAGGAAACAAAGTCAGATGGTTGAAGGAAGGACATTTTCAGAAAACTCAAAGATATGTACACATATGTACATTAGCTAACTTATACCCTTGTTTAAGTCATACACTTGTATATATTCATCTATAAATATGTTGGAAAATGTCGGGCAAGTAGAGCAGAAGAGATTTGAGAATAGGGAGAGAGAAATTAGTGTCATTAGACACATGAAGAGTGAGTGAATTGTCCATCCTCACTTAGATGTAAATTTTCTGAGAAATCGAGAATTTTTGCGCCCGATATTTTGCTGTCTGCTCCTTCTGTGCTTAATCTTTTGAGAAATCCTTTTGCATGTATCTAAGTCCATAGCTAATCTATCTATGGCTAGAATTTGAGAGGTTAATTGTAATCAGGATGTGAGAATTTTGATTAGGAACATTCATATGTAAGAATGTTCTAACAGTCGAGAAATCTGGCGCACATTTCATCTTCAATGAAATGATCATTGCTCAGTCTACAGTGTAAAGTTTTACACAAATAAGGGCTTAAAATCTAAGTTGGAAGGTAAGCCATCTATGGCTAGAAGATCTTGATCAAACGGGTTCAGAGTTGGGAGAAGCAGTGCTAAGAAGTTGCAGGTGTCAAAGTCGCCATTGCAGAGAAGCACTTTCAGACATAGGTAAAGTGTTTCACACATTTCTCAGTGTGTACTTAATCTTTTTGAGAGATTTAACTTGGCAAAGTTGCGCAACCTTAAGGCGAAGTGTTGTGCAAAGTTTTATCAAAAAAAATTTACAGGATTGATTAGTCAATGAGTGACTAATCTGCAGCAGACTTTTCTGAGAAGTTGAATTTTCAGAACTTTCAATTTTTCTGATAATTTGGTGAAGATTCTCTAAATTAGATGGAGTCTAAAGTTGATCTTGATATAGAGGTGATCTAAATTCAAGGTCAACTTGTTCTTTTGGAGATTAACACTCTCCATCAGTGGTATCAGAGCAGGTTGTGTCAAAATTGAAGTGAAGAAGACTCCGACTATTGCAGAAGTACAAAACTTTACATCTTGAAGGTGCAGAAGGGTAAAGGTTGAAGAAAGATCAAAGGAAGACATACAAAAAGCATCAAAAGGATCAGAAGGAGCAACATTCGAAGTAAAGGTACACTTATTATCTGTAAAGGTTAAAGATTTGAAGCTACAGGTGAAGTAAAGATGGGAGATAGTCTCCAAATTGAAAAGTTGGATAGAGAGAACTATCCTGCATGGTCTATGAGGATGGAAGCTCACCTTATGAGCAAAGATTTGATAGGATATATCACAGGAGATGAAGAAAAGCCAGAATTCAGAGATCCTAGTGTTCCAACTAGGGAGGAGCTTGCAGATTTGAAGAATTGGATGAAGAAGGATGCTCAAGCAAGAAGCATCATCTACATGGCAGTCAATGACTATTTGCTTCCTCACATTAGAGGACTTGAAAGTGCTTGTGACATTTGGAATGCTTTGGAAGAGCATTTCCAAAATACAACCAAATCAAGGAAGGCTTCACTATGGGCAGAGTTTACTACCTTCAAGAAGAAGGCCTCACAATCAATTTCTGATTATGTGACAAAGATGAAGGACATTGCAGATTCTCTAGGGGCAGTTGATGAAGATATTGAAGAAGACAAATTGGTAAGACAAATACTCACAGGGCTAAGAGGAGATGAGAAGTGGAAGCCTTTCATTTTATCTACAGAACTTTCATTAGATCACTTTACTCCTGATTTGAATCAATTGTTAGGTCATATGCTAACTTTTGAGAATGATATCAAAGGAGATGTTGATAAGAGTGCAGGTCATGCAATGTATTCTAAAGACAAGAAGAAAGCCAACAAAGGAAAGCAACAATCAGGTGAAGAAGAAGGTACTTCAAACCAAGCAAACTTCATAAGAGGAAGAGGAAATGGCAGAAGTAGAGGAAGAGGCAGAAACAACAAAGAGAATGCAAGAGCTTGTTGGATATGTGGTAAGACCAATCATCTATCTCATGATTGTTGGCATAATAATCAAAACAATGGTAATTATCAGAACTTTAATCAAAGAGGAAGAGGAGGTAGATTTCAGAGAGGAAACTTCAGAGGTAGAGGTGGTAGGAATTCTTTTGGAAGAGGTGGAGGAAGAAGCTTCCAAAATCAATCCTATAATAGCACCTACTACAACTATGCATCAGATCAAAAGGAGGATTCGACTCTCATTATGAATACATGTGAAACTTCACATGAGGACATGAGAGTGTTTTATATTGATTCAGGATGTAGTAATCATTTGAGTGGAAATATTGCTTTGATGACTGACCTAGATCATAATGCAATCAATCATACAGTGCAGACAGGTGATAATACAAAGCATAAGGTAAAGTCAATTGGTTCAGTCAAGGCTAAGGATGGGAGCACTCTTCTGAGTAAGGTACTTTATGTTCCCACAATTCCAAAGAATTTGATCAGTGTAGGTCAAATTGTGGAAAAAGGTTATGAGGTAAGGTTCACAAATGATGGAGTTTATGTGGAAGACCCTAGTCAAGGGTATAAACAAGTTATTGCAGGAAAGAAAGAAGGAAGGCTTTTCACATTGAAGGTACAAGGAAATGTTGGACATGCTATGTTCACATATGGAGAGCAGAAGGTGTCAGAATTGGATCTTTGGCACAAAAGACTTGGACACTTTAATGAAAGAGGTATCAAAGAAATGATTAACAATGATTCAGTACTTGGAATGCCTAACATTGCAGGTCAACACATGACATACAGATGTGAGGCATGTCAATTAGGTAAGGCTCATAAGCAATCATATTCCAAGCATGGATTTATGTATTCAGAAAAACTTGAGTTGGTGCATACAGATGTGTGGGGTCCTTCAAAGGACTTTAGTATAAATGGTTCAAGATATTATGTCATATATGTTGATGATGCTACCAGGTGGATCACAATTTATGTGATTAAGGAAAAGTCAGAAGTGTTTAATACATTTAAACACTATCATGCATATGCAGAAAGGATTACAGGTCAAAAATTGAAGAGACTAAGGTCAGATGGAGGGGGAGAGTATTTTTCAAATGAGTTCAATGATTATTTGTGGAATGCAGGTATAAAGAGAGAAGTTACTTGCAGGTACTCTCCTCAACAAAATGGGGTAGCAGAAAGAAGAAATAGGACTCTTGTTGAGTTTGCAAGGTCCATGATGAAAGAGAAGAATTGCCCAAATTATTTGTGGGCTGAGGCTGTTAATACAGCTACATATTTGGTTAATAGATTGCCTTGTAAAGCTTTGCAGGGTATGACACCATATGAAGCTTGGTGGGGTAAGAAACCTACCTTGGATCATTGTAGAATATTTGGATGCTTGGCATATGCATATGTGGCATCTCAATTGAGGCATAAGTTGGAGCCTAAGGCAGAAAAGTATGTATTCATTGGTTATGATGATAAGCAAATGGGATATAGGTTGTGGAGTCCATCCACAAAGCAATTTATTGTATCCAAGGATGTTACATTTGATGAGCAAGGTACTTGGTATGCAGGTAAATATAATGTACATGCAGATGATGAAGAAGTAGTGGAACAAAGGAAAGGTAAAGCAAAGGTTCAATTACTTGATGAAAGTGAGAGTAATGAAGTGCAGATTGAAGTTGAAGAGAGGCCAAGGTTTGATCCAGAATATGATGAACCAGAGACCTCAAGAAGTGCAGAAGTTAGGAGATCATCTAGGCACAGATGGCAACCTACAAGGTATAGCTATGACACTTCATTCTTGACTACTAAAGATTATGCTTATTTGGTAAAAACAGATGAAGACCCTTCTACATATGAAGAAGCCAAAGGGAAGAAGAATTGGGAAGATGCTATGCAAGAGGAGTATGATGCATTGATAGAAAATCAAACATGGGATTTGGTTCCTAAACCTAATAGTCAAAAGATCATTGGATGTAAGTGGGTTTACAAGACTAAAAGATTTGCAGATGGAAGTGTGTCTAGGTACAAAGCTAGACTTGTTGTGAAAGGGTATGCACAGACATATGGAGTGGACTATGATGAGACTTATAGTCCTGTGGCAAAGATGACAACCATCAGGACACTCATTGCAATTGCTGCTTGTAAAGGTTGGAAGTTGTCTCAATTAGATGTGAAAAATGCTTTCTTGAATGGTTACATTTCAGATGAAGTCTAAATGGAGCAACCAGATGGATTCAAAGATCAAGTGAGTCCAAATTATGTGTGTAAGCTCAAGAGAGCTTTGTATGGGTTGAAACAAGCCCCAAGGGCTTGGAATTATAGGCTTGTGAAATTCTTGAATGATCTTGGATTTCAAGGATCAAAGGCAGATAGTAGCTTGCTAGTCAAAGCAAGTGAAGATGGGTTCATTTATGTGTGTATTTATGTTGATGACATAATACTTACAGGAACAGATGATAAGGGGATACAAATGATCAAAAAGCAGATGGAGAAAGAGTTCAAAATCAGTGATTTGGGGAACCTATCATTCTTCTTGGGAATGGAGATCTCTTATACTCAACATGGAGTATATGTGACCCAAGAAAGGTATCTTAAAAATTTGCTAACCAAATTTAAAATGGAAGATTGCAGGGTTGCACCTACACCTTTGGAAGTGAACCATAAATTGTCTAGGTTTGGAGGAGAAGAGTTCAGAGATATAAAACTCTATCAAAGTTTGGTTGGTAGCTTGATTTATGCTACATTGACAAGGCCTGACTTATCATATGCAGTTGGTGTGCTTTCACAATTCATGCATTGTCCTAGAAAGGAACATTGGATTGCAGGACAAAGAGTACTTAGGTACATCAAGGGTACACTCAGAAAAGGGTTGTACTATGGGTTTACTTCAGATACAAGAATCAAGATATATAGTGATGCAGATTGGGCAGGTAATGTGGATGATAGAAGATCAACACATGGATACTTGTGCTATGTAGGAGACAAATTGATTTCATGGTGTTCCAAGAAGCAACATACAGTTGCTTTGTCATCTACAGAGGCAGAATATAAAGGTATGGTGGAAGCTGCAAAAGAGGTAATATGGCTAAAGACACTTTTGAAAGTTTTTGATGTGATTCAGAGTACTCCTATTATTTGTGGAGACAATATGAGTTCATTATACTTGGCAGCTAATCCTGTATTTCATGCTAGAACTAAGCATATTGAAATACAGTATCATTTTCTGAGAGAGAAGGTCATTGAGAAAGAGATTGAAGTCATACACACTCCCACAAAAGATCAAGTTGCAGATATGATGACTAAAAGTCTAGATGGACCAAAACTACAAAGATTCAAGGATATGGCTGGAGTAAAGAAGATAGAGAAGAACCTCAATTAATGATTGAGGGGGAGCTGTTGGTGCATGACAATCATCAATTGAAGGATTATGGAGAAATGAAGTCAAGGAGTCAAGAAGGAAACAAAGTCAGATGGTTGAAGGAAGGACATTTTCAGAAAACTCAAAGATATGTACACATATGTACATTAGCTGACTTATACCCTTGTTTAAGTCATACACTTGTATATATTCATCTATAAATATGTTGGAAAATGTCGGGCAAGTAGAGCAGAAGAGATTTGAGAATAGGGAGAGAGAAATTAGTGTCATTAGACACATGAAGAGTGAGTGAATTGTCCATCCTCACTTAGATGTAAATTTTCTGAGAAATCGAGAATTTTTGCGCCCGATATTTTGCTGTCTGCTCCTTCTGTGCTTAATCTTTTGAGAAATCCTTTTGCATGTATCTAAGTCCATAGCTAATCTATCTATGGCTAGAATTTGAGAGGTTAATTGTAATCAGGATGTGAGAATTTTGATTAGGAACATTCATATGTAAGAATGTTCTAACAGTCGAGAAATCTGGCGCACATTTCATCTTCAATGAAATGATCATTGCTCAGTCTACAGTGAAAAGTTTTACACAAGTAAGGGCTCAAAATCTAAGTTGGAAGGTAAGCCATCTATGGCTAGAAGATCTTGATCAAACGGGTTCAGAGTTGGGAGAACCAGTGCTAAGAAGTTGCAGGTGTCAAAGTCGCCATTGGAGAGAAGCACTTTCAGACATAGGTAAAGTGTTTCACACATTTCTCAGTGTGTACTTAATCTTTTTGAGAGATTTAACTTGGCAAAGTTGCGCAACCTTAAGGCGAAGTGTTGTGCAAAGTTTTATAAAAAAAAATTTACAGGATTGATTAGTCAATGAGTGACTAATCTGCAGCAGACTTTTCTGAGAAGTTGAATTTTCAGAACTTTCAATTTTTCTGATAATTTGGTGAAGATTCTCTAAATTAGGTGGAGTCTAAAGTTGATCTTGATATAGAGGTGATCTAAATTCAAGGTCAACTTGTTCTTTTGGAGATTAACACTCTCCATCAATATGCATACATACATACATGCATACATGCATGCATACATGCATGCATACATACATACATGCATACATACATACATGCATGCATACATGCATGCATATGCATACATGCATGCATGCATTCATGTATGTATATGCATACATGCATGTATTCATGTATGCATATGAATTCATGTATGCATATGCATTCATGTATGCATATGCATTTATGTATGTATATCATTCATGTATGCATATGCATTCATGTATATGCATTCATGTATGTATGTATGTATATGCATGTATGTATGCATGTATGCATATGCATACATTTATGCATGCATGTATGTATGCATATGCATGCATGCATGCATGCATGCATGCATGTATGCATATGCATGCATGCATGCATGTATGCATATGCATGCATGCATGCATGTATGCATGCATGCATGTATGTTATATGCATATGCATGCATGCATGTATGCATATGCATATGCATGCATGCATTCATGTATGTATATGCATTCATGTATGTATATGCGTTCATGTATGCATATGCATGTATGTATGTATATGCATTCATGTATGCATATGCATTCATGTATGTATGTATATGCATGTATGTATGCATATGCATGTATGTATGCATATGCATGTATGTATGCATGTATGTATGTATGCATATGTATGTATGTATGTATGTATATATATTCATGTATGTATATGCATGTATGTATGTATGCATATGTATGCATGTATGCATATGCATGAATATATATACATACACGAATATATGCATGAATATATGTATATATATGCATATACATACATACATGCATGCATATGCATACATGAATATATATACATACATGAATATATACATGAATGCATACATGAATATATATACATACATGAATGCATACATGAATATATATACATACATGAATGCATACATGAATATATATGCATACATGAATGCATATGCATACATGCATGCATGCATGCATATGCATACATGCATGCATGTATATGCATACATGAGAGAGAGAGAGAGGGATATGCATACACACATGCATATGCATATGTATATGTATACATGTATCCATATGTATACAAGCTTAAGCATGCATATGCATGCAAGCAAGCATATGTATACAATCAAGCATATGCATATGTATATGTATACATGTATGCATATGCATATGCATATGTATACATGAATGCATATGCATATGTATACATGAATGCATATGTATGCAAGCTTAAGCATGCATATATATACATTGGATGAGATGAGATCTTCATATTGCATCAGATGGGATCTCTACGTACACCTTGGGGTGCACATGATCATGACAAATCGAAGATATATCAGATCCGTAATGGAGCTCCAGTTATAGATGCGGCGGGAAAGTCAATGTGTCAGCGCATACGACAACTCTGCTCTATCGAATTCGGTCATTCAGTAATGTTAAAATGGACCGAACAGGATAGAGACTCTAAAAATCATATCACACAATGCATATATGAAGAGTACCGGCCAGCACCTGGCAATCCTATTATGAGTTCCCAATGGATTCAACATATAGCACGCGAGGTGATGTCGCATCGACGATCGGAAGCTCGCGATGCTTTCAAAGCAGGCTTACTGAAGCCTATATGGCTAGATGCCGAAGAATGGGAATCGATTCAGGATGAGCATCAACATACTCCTGATCGGTATCATCAACAGAGAGATGCGGCGGCCACACATTTAGATACGGTTGGAACGTTGCATTTAGGTAGCGGCGGATACGACAGTATGCGCTACCAATTTGTAAGTATGATGTTAATTATTGAAGTTGTTTGTGTTAAGTATATTATGTATATTCATCTAACATTTTGCATATTTACTATAGGAGTTGGCAGTGGGTCGTCCTCCAACGCAAACTGAAGAATCATATGGATATCGACATGGACTGATTGCACTGTTACAAGACTTAGAGGGATGCGATGAAATCGTCTCTTGGGAGAATATTCTTGATTAGGTAAAGTTATATCTTGGTTTCGTGTTTTTACTTGATGTTTATAACTGTCATGTTAATTGGTCTTATTTTATACATATGTTTTGTTGCAGGATTGTAGGTGTAAATATTTTGATCAATGCCACAATTTTGTACCACACTCACATACGACAACGATGAACCATAATTTTGTATTCGATTCCTATATGGAAGTGTTTTGTCACATTGGCACAATTTTGTATTACACTGTTATGTGGCAATGATGTACCATAATTTTGTATTCGATTCCTATATGGAAGTGCTTTGCCACACTTTTGTACATTTTTCATTTATGGAATATACGACTTTCTGTACATGAATCATTGTTCATTTTTGCTCATATAAGTTTATGTTTTGGTTGCCATTAGAGTACATAACACATGTACTCAGTTGGGCAGAGTGTATTGTCTTTTGCTAAACAACATCATGTTGTAGCAAAAGACAACACACTCTACCCAAAAAAATTTGTGCAGGTATGGTGTTCGGTATACGCGTCGGTAGCTCCAGTATGGACGTCGGTATATGTGCCGGTACACCCAACGGGGACGTCGGTATGGACGTCGGTATAAGCGTCGGTATTTCTGACGCATATACCGACGTTTATACCAGTGCCCAGACCGGCGCTTTCTTTCCGATGCTTATACCGACTGTAACACCGGCGTCGCGAAGAAATCACGCCCGTTCATTTGCCTCGGTAGCAGCCTCGGTATACCCTCGATATGTTGTAGTGTATGGGGATCATTACGCTTCGAAGGTGTAGCTCCATTGTTAACTAGGGGAAGGTATTGAACCTTTTCCCCCTCCTGTTGCTTGAGTTCGCATGAAGACAGTGGTCTCAGATCATGTATAAAATAAAGATAGAAGAGATCATGCAAGTAATAAAAGATAAAGGTTCTCTTGTACCTATTTACTCTCTTTCTTTGAGGATATAAATAGGTTGTAGCTCTACCTTGAACATTCTTATTTCCACTTTGCAAGTTTATCCACATTTTTAATTTCCTCTAAGAAACCCTTTCTATCTTAAAATTTTTTATTTCATAATCCTAATAAATATGGAGCTCTTAACTAAAACATATGGTAGTTCTCTTAGATGGTTTGCGTTTCACATATGCTTGAGTCATATATTTTATAGCTTAGTTAAGTCTTTTTGTGTTTTCATCCTTCTACATATGTATATTTGCAACTGTTCTAAGATAGCCTCCAAAAGTGCATATCGAAATTCTCATGTTAACTTTACACATTTTTGTAAGAAGTGATGTAGCAAAATACAATCAATAGGCAGAGTAGTGAGAAGCAAAACACACTAACTGAAATATACACAAAAAGAGAGATAGAGAACTCAGATTCTCTAAATTGCCAATAGTAATGTATATACAATGATACTCTCCACCCATACGCTCCCACTATGGAGCTTCAATGGCATGTTTGGTAGTCTCTAGATGAAGGGCTTTATAGTGCGTACAGTCGTGATCCCCTAAACCAATGATTTAGGCATGATCACCAAGCTCGCCTGATGCTTTGATCTATGCTTAACTATCAGGATCATCTATAATTCAAAACATACTGGATTACCTAACTACTGGATTGAGTAAACCACCAGATTGAACCACCAAAGTGAGCCGAATTGGACCACCATAATGTCAGACTAGTTGATACCACACTATCATACCTCTGGGATTCGGGTATGACTAAAGTATATGCACTTCCTAGCCTACTAACTAGACTCACATAGATCATCTAGTACCTTTGCTGGTCTCATGCAGACCTCATCACAAATGTCTGGACTCTCATAATGGCTTCTCCTCATAATGGGGGCCATACAACTTAGAGTACCATGGATCATTTGTGGTCTTGTGAGGGTGGAGTATTGAGTATATCTAACACCCCCGCTTTTTGGTTGAGGCTTGTTTCCATCTTTATTTGGAATGTGTACATAACATTCACTTCCAAATACTTCGAAATGAGAAACAAAAGGCTTTCTACCAGTGTAGGCCTCTTGTGGATTCTTTCCATCAAGTGCCTTAGTGTAGCTTCAATTCAGGATGTAAATAGCAGTGTTGATAACCTCTGCCCAAAAATGATTAGGCAATCCTTTACCCTTCAACATGCACCTTTCCATCTCCATTATAGTTTGATTCTAACATTCAAAAACACCATTCTGTTGAGGGCTATGTGCTGCTGTAAGTTCATGCTTGATTCCTTTCCCCATGCAAAAATCATTAACATGAATTCACCACCACCATCTATCTCAAACTTCTTCAACTTCTTCAAAGTTTTAGTTTCAACGAGCTAAATCCATTCTTTAAACTTAGCAAAAGCTTGAGCCTTATCACAAAGAAAATACACGCACATTTTTTTGCTATAGTCATCAATGAGTAACATGAAGTAGGAAAGATCCTCCCAAGGCTTGTGTAGGCATTCTTCCATAGAAGTTAGCATGCACCAACTCTAGAGGACCACTTTCTCTATTCTTGCTTACTTGTGGAAATGCCTTCCTCTTCTTCTTGCCCATCATGCAAGCTTCACATGGTTCTTTCATCTTTGTAACTGAAGGTAGGTGAGCAACCATACCTTTCCAATGCATCTCTTTCAGTACGGGGTACCTCATGTGGCCGAATCTCTCATGCCAAAGCTTACTTGTGCCCACACTTTTCATGATTGTAAGAGCAGACAACTCATACAGGTTGTTCCTTCTAATCAAGACACATGATGGCCCTAATCAGTTATAGAAGTTACCAAAAGTAACTTTGTTTGATTTATGGAACATACAACACACTTGAAAGCTATCTAATGTCCCCATTATAGTTAATGAAAGACACTGTACCTCTGCTCTTAGTAGGACATCTTGCATTGTTGCCTACCTTTACAATGATGGGTTCCTATAGAGGATGTGGGGAGTTGTAAAGGTCTTTTTTGCTCATCATGTGATGAGAGGCACCACTATCCAATACCCATGAGTCATCTATAGCTGAATCTTTAGCTCAGGAACACATTTCCTCTACTGTAACAAACAATTCAAGCTCGGTTTCGGCAGTGTTGGAAAACTCCTTGCCCTTACCACTTTTCAAAGAGCCATTCTTTTCCTCTGCCTTCTTAATGCAACAATCTTGGATTTTGTGGCATTTCTTCTTGTAGTGGAAACACTCTCCCCTTGAACTTCTTCTTGTCGTTCTTCGTTTTGTCCCCATCTTTCAAAGAATCAGGTTTGCCACCTTTAGCATTTACCGAGAATGTAGCTTTTCCTTTACCGTTGTCATTCCTTGCCTTGAGCCGCAACAGTAAGGCATTGAATTCCTAAAAGTTAGTGGTTGTGATTTGATCTCGATATTGAGGATAGTAATGAGGCAATCAAACTTTGGTGGAAAAATTCAAAGACAAGGCCAAGCTAGCTCCTCACTTGACTTTGGCACACCTACTCTGACCATTTGATCCCATAGATTCTTTATCTGAGTGATCAAACACTTCAGTAGTCTCCCCATCAACAAACCTCTCTACTGCTAGATGATTCTCCAAGTTCTGAATCCGTGTCTGATTTCCAGTTTCATATTGATTTCTCAATATGTTCCATGCTTCACATGCCTTGGTGGTGTGTTGAATAAGAGTTAGAACACTATCAAAAGTACTTGTAACTAGAGTACAGGGTGCATCTGCATTCCTACATTTCCAAGCACACAAAAGATAAACATCGAGAGGAATCATTTGGCAAGGACCATTTGAGTCGGGTGTTTCTTGGGGCTCACAGAGTAGCTCATATGATTCAAGGATAGAAGTGATCTTAAACCTCCACAAGATCTAATTAGTACCATCGAGTTTACCTTTTGTGAAGGTTGGTGGTCATATCTACAATGTTTGCATGACCGACATCATGACTGCTCTAGTTTGTGTTCCACATACTCCTACTGATGAACCACCTTGATTCCCAATAGTAGATGATGACACACCACTTGACATGTTCTCTCTTAAGTCGTTCAAAGACTTCTATGACTTCTGCATTTTTTTCTTCTGCAACACTCGAAGCCTCCTAAGCTCTGATACCTGGTAAGAAATAGTCAAGAATAGTGATGTAACAGAATATGATAAGTAGGTAGAATAGTGAGAAGCAAAACACACTAATTGAAATATACATAGAAAGAGAGATAGAGATTTCAGATTCTCGAAATTGCCAACGGTAATGTATATAGAATGATGATATTGTCCACCCATGCGCTCCCATTTTGGAGCTTCAATGCCATGTTGGACAGCCTCTAGATGAAGGGCTTTATAGTGCGCACAACTTTGATTTCATCATAGTAACTGCCTTGCCTAATCAAATGATTTAGGCATGATCACTAGGCTTGCCTGGTGCTCTGATCTAGGCTTAACTATTAGGATCATATGTAATTCAAAACATAATGAATTACCTAACTACCAAACGGAGTAAACCATTATTCTGAACCACCAAATTGAGCTAAACTAAGCCATCGGACTAGACCAACGTAATTTCGAATTGGTTGACTACCACATTGTCATACCTCCAGAATTTTGGTGTGTCTAAAGTATATGCCCTGCATAGCCTATTGACTAGACTTGCATAGATCATCTAGTACCTTTGTTGGACTCATGCAGACCTCATCACAAATGTTCAAACTCTCATAAGGGCTTCTCATCATAATGGGGGCCGTAGAACTTAGAGTACCATGGATCATTTGTGGTCTCATGCGGATGGAGTATTGAGTATATCTAACAATTTTAAACATCATAACTTTGCAATAAACATTATAACTTTTCACATGAGTCCATTTTCAACATTCTTTAGTGCCCCAAAGATATTAGAAAGTCTGATTTGTAAATCTTTTTCTTTTTTAAGCTTTTCCATATGTTAAATATGTAAGATCGTCATTATGTTTTTATTTAATGGACACAACTAAATGAACAAAGATTTGAGAAAAATTGAGTTCTTTAATCATACGTTCTAGGTTATGTGGTTTAGCCATTATATTAAACATTTCGATCTATACCTAAGGTCACAATCAAACTTCATGATCTTTGAGATATTAGAGAATCATTCAGTAACCTTTTGTTTAGTAACCTTTTTTTCAAGTGATGTTAGTGCTATTGCATTGTATAGATATTGGTACTACCTTTTTAAAACATCTTTAATAGTTCCCCTTTAATAACTATCACCACAATCGATAGGGGGCTTTTTAAGTGGCCTATTGTGTAAACCAATTGGTGTTGATGTTAGCAAACTGGTTGGTGGAAACTAGTTGACAAGGTTGTCAGTAGTGTAGTCCAACGGCCAATCGGTAGCCCACTTCATAGCTTACTCCAAAGAAACTCGTACCCAATTCCAAAAGCAAGTTAGTGGCCAAGTCCAAAAGCATCAAAAGCCCAATCCAAAGGCCAATCCTAGACCAATCAAAGGCCATGTTGATATCCCAATCAATAAATTAAAATAAACAAGTAGCAGCTAACCTATACAAGTTCGAAATTGTCAAATACTTCATGTCCTTCAAAAGTGGATTTCTTTGTTTCAAATACTTCATACCTCAACTTTGGATTTACTTTGTCTAGAATGTCAGTAACCTATTTACAATGCTCTAGAAATGCAAACGTATCATCATTATCATTCCATATCTTTGTAGAATCAATTTTTACAAAAGCACTTCCATCTTTTCTTACAAATCTATTTCATCATGAGGTGACCAATCTATACCATTTCACATCAAGAAGAAACAAATCAAACTATCAAAAAGATATCTTTGATATATCTTGGATTGTCCCATAATAATCCAATTTAATTGTTTGAGATGTCATTTTTATTTCTTGAACTTTCTTTGATACTTTGAGTAAAGCTTACCATCACTCTACTATCAAGCATGCTTCAATTTTTATCGGTCACTTAAGTGCAAAACAAATTTATCATATTTGTGATATCTCCAATTACATCCCAAGCAAAACCGAATGTTCTTCCATAATTATAACCACTCCACCTTTTAAGCTTCGTAATTTCTCCTCAAAGCCAATCTCTTGTTGGAAACTCAAGGCAAAGCCATTGAATTTCTTGGAAGAAGTAGAGTTTTCATTAAGTGATTGTGGATAAATTTTATTCTTCCATGTTTGTATCTTTTCTTCTCTTCCTCATAATTTTCTATCCATTTTTGCATTGGTGCTAAATTTAGAGTAATGAACTTCATTATTTTATTTCATAATTCATCTATCTTTTTCTCCAGACCATTGCCTTGTGCTTCCAAGCCGATTATTTCTTGTTCCTCTTCATCAAGCTATAAATGTCACATATGTGGGCAAAAAAATTATGTAAATTCAGGTTGATATAAAAACTGATTCATGCACTAATCAATCTTTTACCATACCTCCTTAAGGTCAAGATCTTTGGAAAAAAATGCTCTTGAAGGTTTTTATGAACCTGTCTAAGAAGAACATCCATCTAGAATGGACATTTCTTGCAAGTGCAACCTCATCGACTATGTGTAGAAGCAAATGAATCTGACTAGTCATGAAGTTTGTAGATAAATACTTATCCATCACACATTCATATTCAACGGAATTTGGAGCGGTTTGTATGGATTCTTCATGTATCTCTTTTGAAGATATCCTTTTGCACTGTCAAATTATTGTACGAAGAACATGTTTTCAAAGTTTCATGATTCCTAGAAATTGCACCATTCCCATAGTTGCAACATAAACTTAGTACACGCTTATTAAACTTCAAAATCAATTTGTGTTTAAGCTAAAATACTTGTATTTTATTTCCATCATTATATATGATGGAATCTAGTGATATCTCTATATCAATTGTTCATGAAACTTTGAACTATGTTGAGGTACTATCCTTCTTAGATTCCATGTGAAATTACACAAGGAAGAGTACAATATCTTTTAAACTCATTTTTTGTGATGTCCCAAAGAAATTTTCATAAAAACTTTTTAAACGCCTCTTTTTAAGTATCTCCAATACTTAATCTTTGAGTATTCTTGATTGTCAAATGTTGAAAATAAAGTCTCTCACATACAAAAGGAATCATCATAGTTTTTGCAAGTGAACCAATAAAAAAGAACGACCCAAAGTTGTGGAATCAAGTTAGGAGCTCCATCAAATCAATCAAATTTAAATTTCCCAAGTACCCACCAAAACATCCTCATACATTGATTAAGGGGTGTTTATCTAGATTCTAAGAACAATAAAACCTCTTATTAGTTTAGTGAAGTACTAAACTCCAACAAGCAACCCCCTTGCTTGATTATATCATTTTTGCATGATTTTTTTCCTCTCTATCTAGAGGTATAGTTAGCCTTTCACAATTCTATTTGTATGATATTTCAAAGAATTTTTTTCTCTATTATTTTAATCCATTTTATTGGTTTCAAGATACATTTTGTCTCTCATATAGTTCCCCAAAGTTTGTCAAAGTTTCAAGTTTTTCTATTCAAGGAATTATGAGAAATCGCCAAGTTTGTGAACCTATATCTCTGCACATAGGATGAGAGTGTTACAGACACAGAGCCCCTTCTTCAAGTGGATGGTTTGCATAGCTATAACATCCATTCTGATTTATTCAAAGCTTGTTGGATAGCTCCTAGTGTCTTGTGTAAGTTTGGAAAGTTTTTATTTCAACCTCTATACATTTGCAAAGAAAACTCTAGAACAATGAGCATATATATGTGCATGGGCCTAGTGGAGGGAAACCATTTTCCATAGCTCCATTGGGGTGTTAGAATCTTCCCCCATCGGTTCTTGTGTAAGCACAAAGGGGACTTATCAATTCGTGAGGACATCAGTAGTGGGCTACATCAATCAAGACCTCAAGTAGTTGAGGTTTAGCAAGGGAGAAGCTATCAAAAGGTAACATTCACACCTTCTAAAGAATACAAAAGCTTGTGGAGAAGGTAAAGGAGTATCTTAGAGCTCAATATGGCTGAGTATAGTGCACAAATAGAGAACTTAGAGAAATGCAACTATCAACCATGGAAATTTAGAGTTAGAAACTACCTTATGGGCAAAGGATTGTGGGGATTAACGAGTGGCATAGAGTCAAAACCTCATATACATGAACCACCACTTGAAGGAAAGGTCAAGGCACCTAAAGAATGGATAGAACGGGATACAAAAGTCATATTCATTCTATCCCAACACATAAGAAATAGCATAATAAGGCATATACAAAAACTTGAACACATTCAAGAAGGTTTGAAAGACCATGGAGAGATTATACTCTTCATCCACCAAGGCAAGGGAGATTCAGCTCAATAATGAGATAAATAATCTTAGAAGATGATGATCTTCTCACTCAAACTCTCAATGGCTTGAGAGAGGATGAAAGGTGGAAAGCATTCATCAAATCAGTGTACATGAGTGATTCCCTACTAGAATTTGATCAATTAGTCACGTTCATAGTGACTAAGGAGATGAATCAAGGAGGTTCACAATCAAAAGGCAACCAAGCCCAAGTTTTCTAAGAAAGTGGAGGCAAAGGCAAAAGAGGTGGAGAAAACTCCCAAGCAAGAGGGAGAGGAAGTTCAAACTCAAGATCAAGCAACCAAGAAGCCTCCAACCAAAGCTATGGATGAAGAGGAAGATGAAGGATTTGAGGAAAAATAGGAAGTTCACAAGGAAGAGAAGCGTCCAATGGAGAATGATATAGTTGTGGAAAATCGAGCCATTATGCAAGAGATTTTTGGTCCAAAGGAGGAGGCAATCAAGGATACAAAAGGAACCAAGGTGATTATGCTATTACCTAAACAAATTGAGAAAATAAGAACTGCTTTTTTGAAGACCACATGTAGTAATACAAGCCCATAGCAAAATGAAAGAAGAAAAAAAGACTCTTCACCATGGAGGTAAAGCCATCAACCCCTCATAGTGTCTAGTTGTTGATTGGAAATAAACATATTCTAGAGATTGGCTTGTGGCATAAATGAATTGGTCACATAAACTTACAAAAGATGAAGGACGTGCAAAGGAAGGGTTTGATGAGTCATCTACCCAATCTTGCATCTCATAATATGCAACATATGTGCCATATTTGTGAATTAGAGAAAAAAAATAGATTGACATTCAAGAAGGGAGGACATGCGAGCAATGTAGTGTTGAATCTCATACACATAGATGTATGTGGACCTACAAGGGAGCCATCCATTTGTAGTAATAGATAAGTTTTCACATTTATAGATGATCATTCTAGGATTTTTTGGATGTATTGCACGACAACGAATTCAGAGGTGTCTTACCACTTCAAGAGGTTCAAAAACCTTGTGGAGAAGGAGATAGGGAAATATGTAAAGACGCTCATATTAGATGGAGGGGAGTATTTTTCAAATGAATTTTTATATTTTTATATGAGGAAGATATGTAGCAAAAGTGGCTAAAGCTATGTTACATGAAATGAATGTTGCTAATTTGTATTGGGTTGATGTAGCAAAAACAACCATATACATTATGAATAGGAGTCCAAACTCAAGACTACATGGAGTCAAATCTCATGAAGCTTATTGTGGTAAGAAAACCAACCTCTCGCATCCCAAAGTATTTGCTTGCGTGTATTATGTTCACATACTTCAAGAATTGAGACACAAGTTAGACCCAAAGGTAGACAGGTGTATATTTCTTGGATATTCTTCATAGAAAAAGGGTTTTAAATGTTATAAACATAGCACTAAAAATCTTAAGCTATCTAGAGATGTAATATTTCATGTGTTGCTACCTTGGTATTGTAGCAAATATGTGTTACAGGTTGAGGATGCATATGAACCTGAGAAGAAGTTCAAAGAGCACAACAAAGCATGGAGATGAGTAGTCCAGCCACTTAAAGCACACCATAAGAGGAGATTAATAAATCATTTTAGAAAAGTAACAAAGTAACATTTGTTTGCCAAAACATTTGATGGAGTAAAGCTAAAACACTTCAAGGCATGCATTAGAATGAAGGACCTATGCATTGAGACTTGAGGGGGAATGTTGAAAATCAAGTCTCAAACATAGAAAATGGATCATCCTCAAGTTGTTTAAGTGGCAAAATCCAAAAGGAGGATCCAATGTCATGTAATCAAGTTAAGAGCTCTACCAAAATCAATAGAATTCAAATTTCTCAACTACCCACCAAAGAGTGCACCTGCACTAATTGGTGGGTGGATTTTTATGAGTTCCACAAGTTTTTGACTTATTTTAGAGAAGTACTAAAATCCATTAAGCAGACCCCCCTTGCTTGATTATCTCATTTTCTCATGATTTTTCTCCTCTCAAGTCTACTTGGGCTTTCAAAATTATATTTGTACGAGATTGAAAAGCATTGTTTTCTTCTTATTTTAGGCATTTTCATGCATATGCTGAAAGACTTCCAGGACAGAAACTCAAAAGACTAAGGTCTGATGGAGGAGGAGAATATTTTTCTCGAGAGCTCAATGATTATCTGTGGACTGCAGGTATCAAAAGAGAAATAACTTGCAGGTATACACCGCAACAAAATGGAGTAGCAAAAAGAAGAAACCAAACTCTAGTTGATTTTGCAAGAGCAATGCTAAAGGAGAAGAATTGTCCAAACTATCTTTGGGCTGAGGCTGTAAATACAGCAACATATCTAGTAAATAGATTTACCATGTACAGCTTTAAATGGGATGACCCCTTATGAAGCTTGGTGGGGCAAGAAACCAACACTTGATCATTGTAAAAGGTTTGGATCAACTGCTTATGCTTATGTACCATCACAGCTGAGACATAAGCTTGAACCAAAAGCTGAAAAATACGTGTTCATTGAAGGGGTTTGGAGTGCAGAAGAAGAGGAAGGAGGAGATGGAACGAGAGAGAAGAGAGGAGAGACGCGCGGACATGCGTGGGAGCCTCGAAACCCACATAATGATCTCTCCTGAGGCAATGCTCTATATATGATGTATATATATGAATATGGGGGTAAGGTCACATGACCCTTACATCCCCAACAATCTCCCACTTAAGGGTCAATGTGACCATAAGTGGAAAAATATACAAAGAATGATGTAGGAATATACAATAATATACAGGAAGAGTCCGGATCTCTACCCATACCAGATCAGCCTACACCAACTGCCTCGAACAAGGTGTATCCATGCACCTCAAACTGCTCTAGACTCATATCGATAAGAGTCGAGCTCACATATGACTGATGCAAGAACTCATGAAGTTCCTGCAAAGCTCCCACTCGCTCTATGCATGTGTCAATCATCGAACGACTGACAACTCCAAGTGCAAATGCTCCAATAGCAACTGCAATGTCTGGTCTCGAGCATAACAGCTCGTACATCAGACTCCCGAATGCTGACGAAATATGTGCTATCCTGGCTATCCTAAGTATGTCAGCCATGCCTATATCCAAGGCATCCAAAGCACTATCATCAAGACCAACAGGTCCTGATATATCTATGTCAACATCTGGCATGAGCGAATCCAAGAATGACTGCATAACTGCTGACTCCTCAGCATCTAAATCAGCCATGCTCACAACCAAGGATGTATCTAGCTGTGCATCATGAGAGCTAATATGCTCTACCATACACTGTGTATCATGAGAGCTATCGTGCTCTACCACACCAAGTGTATCATCATGCTCCATATGAGCTAAATGCACAACATCAACACCAAGATCAAACTGATGATCACACTCTAACTGAGTATCATCACAATGCTCTACATGAGCATCCACATCATGCTCTAAAGCATCCAACTGATCATCTGAAGTATGCTCCATATGAGCATCCATATGATCAACCAAACCATGCTCTATATAAGCATCATGAGCATCCAAAACATGCTCTACATATGCATCCATCTGAGCATCTGAATCCTGCCATACATGTGCATCATGAATGTCAATAGACCTATCTGTAGGTAGACAAAATGAGACATGACGAGTCTCACATTGCACATAAGGCTGAACTCCCACTGAGACGAGACTGTCTCTCACATGAAGTACCTGCAGTGGATACATGTGCCCAATCCTGGCACCTCTGACAAGCATAAGCTGTCCCAACTGCAACTGAAAATGATGCTCGCCAAGGAATGCATAACATCTGCTCTCCTGTAACTGGCTAACTGAAATCAAGCTCGTAGAGAATGAAGGCACATAACGTACATGTCTGAGCATAAGTGATGCTCCACTAGGTAGCATAAGGCATACATCTCCTGCACCCTCAATGTCATATGTCATACCATCAGGCAATTGCACACATCCACGACTCTCACCTGAGAATCGACAAAACCACTCACGATCTGGAGTAACATGAAAACTGGCTAATGCATCAAGCAACCAAGCCATATGTGTGCTATCTAATGAGCAAGAGGAATCATGAGATGAACCATAGGAGAAAGTGATATCACCATCACTGGCATAATCAACTGTCATAGAATCTCCTGAAACCACTACCTGATCTGCATCATGTGCATATCTCTGACGTCGTCGTCGCATCCGCCTGAAGCAACATCGTCGAATATGGCCCTCATGACCACAGTGCCAACATCGAAGTCGTCGATGTGATCTATGTCTCACATGAGTCAATGGACTCGCATACATATCATGTAGTCTCTGCCATAATGCACTACTCGTCTCCTCATACATAACAGACTCATATATAGAATCCACAAGCTGTAATCGGATAGTGGAGCTGGCCAATGCATCCATATCCATCCATACGTGGTCGGGCATGTCACGAGGCCTCTGTGCATCTCTATGCACATACATGTGTAACCCTGCACGAACCAATGTATGCCACATCTGAGCTTTCCATCTCGGAAAGTCAGTACCATCGAATCGAGAAGACACCATGCTGGCAATCCAAGACTAGCAATGTAATAAGAGACTAGAAACAATACTCTATCCTAAATAGGATCACACCTGCATATCCATATGCATAACTCACATCACATATGTCTCACTGGAGAAGAAACCATGTGAACCACCTATCACATAACCATGCATCTAGCATGCACATAAAACCATGAGCATAAGCCTGCTCACCAAGTCTCCAAAGGGACCAAATAGATGTGAAAGAATCCTGGGAAAAATTCGACAGAGTATCCCCTAAAAACTGAGCAATCAAACAAGATAACCAATCACCAAAGAACAATGAATAATCTGTCACCACTTGTCACTGATATAAATCAAGAAGATAATGACAACTACATGTGCCAAAAAACTAATGGCAATACACGCCAATACAATGGCAATACAACTCCCACTCAAGAATAAATCCTGCAAGATGGTCCAATCTATCACAAATAACCTGTGACCAAGTCCAAGTGAATGGAGATAGACAATGATCCAAAGCTATCGCAAAAGCTTCAAGATCCACTAGAGTTCTCTTCTAGCATAAAAGCTGTCGAAATTTCGGCAGCATCTCCTTTGTAAAATGGACTCTAGAACCAAAATAACCATGTGGGAATCACCATCCACATATGCCAAGAATCACACTGGCAAATATATATCAATCAATGACCAAATGCTAATAACGGTGACAAACAAACGTGTAACTGAGGCTCCAATCTGGATCATGTACCTGCAAAGAAAACAAAAGATACAAGTACCAAACAAAATCCAAAATCAACTCTCATAAAAGTATGTGCAATCGGCAAGTAAATCCATAACCAAGTGGCATAAGCAAGATATAGACCACAATGCCACTATACATCCATGATCGAACTCATGATGACATAAACCTCAAAAAGAGTATACCACAATGTCATCTTACATGTCAAACACATGACAAGATCATGCTCTACTCTCATATGGAGGAGCTACCACAGTGATCATACATGTACAATGCTTTGAAGCTCTGAAAATAAGAGCTTGCACACCATAAAGTCTCTCTCGAAGAAGTTCCAAAGCAAATTCAACCTCCAAGTGGAATTAGGGTTGTTTGGGCAAAACTGTACTGCTCTGTGTTTTGTTGTTTCAGAGGTGATAACCTCTGAATCTGAACTTTTGGTCTTCAGCAAACTTGAAGATCTGCTTCTTGGCTACGTAATGACAGAAAGAACACCTCAATCGGAGGTGCGTAGCTCAAGATATGCTTAAGACAAGCACCTGCTGTCAATTTCACTATCACTTGCAACAGTACTGCTCTATATTCTGCAATTTCGGCAACTTAAAACTCAGAATTTGGATCTGAGTTCTTCTACAAAGTTGTAGCTATCTTTCCAAGCTACAAACAGCAAGTTGAATCATCGCATTCCGAGCTGTAGAACTCAAGTTATGACAAAAAAACCGACATGCTGTCCTACTCAATGTAGATTCGCTTTCTACAATTCTCTGCGTTTTTCGAATTTTCGGCACTTCAGAAGTCCGAACCAAATTCTGCGCCCTTCTGTGAAGTTGTAGTTCTCTGTGTTAGCTACGCACAGAACTTTAAAACGCGTCAATCCGAGCTCCCTAGCTCGAGTTATGACCGAAATACTGAACAGATGTCAAGAGATGCCGACCTGCACTTCTACCTTTTCTCACCTAAGCTTCCATTGAAGCTTCTTGCACACAAGCCTTCAGCATGCTCTGATACCAATGAAGGGGTTTGGAGTGCACAAGAAGAGGAAGGAGGAGATGGAACGAGAGAGAAGAGAGGAGAGACGCGCGGACATGCGTGGGAGCCTCGAAACCCACATAATGATCTCTCCTGAGGCAATGCTCTATATATAATGTATATATATGAATATGAGGGTAAGGTCACATGACCCTTACATCCCCAACATTCATCGGATATGATGAAAAACAGATGGGTCACAGGTTATGGAGTCCTCTAATCAAACAGTTTATTGTTTCAAAAGATGTGACATTTGATGAAGGAAAGAGCTGGTATACAGATAAAGAGCATAGTGTTGAAACACTTGAAGAAGAGATAAGAAGAAATGAGAAAGGTAAATCACATATGCAGGTGAATGGAGATGAAGATCATATGCAAGCAAGTACGTCTAGGATCGGATCCGGTATGAGAAACGAAGATAATTCAAGATTTGATGAAGATGTGTATTCACATACACATGAAGAATATGAGCTAAGAAGGTCAAACAGAGTAAGGAAACAACCAACAAGGTATTCCTATGACACTTCTTATTTGACTCAGAAAAACTATGCTTACTTAGTAAAGGAAGATGAAGAATCTCTAAATTAAAGTGAAGCAAAAGGTAAGAAACAATGGGAAGAAGCAATGAAGGAGGAGTTCAATGCATTCGAAGAAAACAAGACTTGGGATCTTGTTCCAAAACCAAATGGTAAGAAAGTGATTGGAAATAAATGGGTTTACAAAGTTAAGAAACTTGCAGATGGAAGGATAGCCAGATACAAAGCTAAACTGGTGGTCAAAGGCTATGCTCAGACACATGGCATAGATTATGATGAGACGTTTAGTTCGGTGGCAAAGATGTCAACCATAAGGACATTGATTGTTGTAACAACATCAAAAGGATTGATGGAGAGTGTTAATCTCCAAAAGAACAACCTACTCTTGAACTTAGAGCACCTCTATATCAAGAGTAAGTCAAAACCTTCACCAATTTAAAGGATCAATGACCAATTATCAAATTCTTGAACAAACTGTGAAGAAGGAGATTACTCAGAAAGTCTGCTGCACATAATTCACTCATTGACTAAGTAAATGTGTAAAGTTTTTTATAAAACTTTGCACGAGGTGTTGTCTAAGGATTTCGCACCTCCTCCAAGTTAAATTACCTCAAAAGACTCAGTAGATCTTGAGAAATCTACCTAACAAGTTACCTATGTCTAAATCTGTACTTCTAAGAAGTCGATTTGGACACCCCTAACTTTTAACACATAGTTCTCTCAATCTAGAACCCGTTTAAGCAAATGCTTTTAGCCACGAGTAGCTTACTTTCCAACTTAAAGATTGAGTGCTTGCTTGCTCAAAACTTTAAACTATGGAGAGAGAACTGACCAAAACATTAAGATCAAATTTTGTGCCTGTTTCAGGAACCAGTGAATACTTCTTCACATGCAAATGTTCCTACACACAATTCTCTTAGCCTGATCACAATTGGAAGCTAAAACTTTGTACAGAAGTCGATCAACTATAGACTTAGACTTGTACAAAAGCATTTCACAAAAGATCTACCACAGAAGGAGAAAACACAGAAACATCGGGCGCAACTTTTCTTCTATTTCTCAGAAAAATTACAACTGAGTGATGAGAGAGACTTTAACTCACTTCTAGGAGGTCTAATGATTCTCACAACTTCTCAATACACTATTCTCATACTCTCTCATACTTGCCCCGACATTTTCCATAGTATTTATAGGCAAATATGTACAAGCTTATGACTAATCAAAAGTATAAGTGACCTATATCTGAACTAATGTACATATGTGTACATTTATTTCAACCCCTGAATGTAACCATCTTCTATGCTTCAAGAATTGATCTTGTCTCCATTCTTTGACTTCCAAAACTTCAATTGTTGATTGGTCTGCACCAACAGCTCCCCCTCAATCATCAATTGAGGTTTCTCTTATCTTCTTTATGCCTGCCATCTCTTTGAACTTCTGTAGCTTTGGTCCATCCAAGCTTTTAGTTAGCATATCAGCTATCTGCTCTTTTGTTGAAGTATGTATAACTTCAATCTCTTTATCCATCACCTTCTCTGTTAGAAAGTGATACTGAATCTCAATGTGTTTGGTCCTGGCATGAAAAACAAGATTAGCAGCTAGATACAATGAACTCATGTTATCTCCATAAATGATAGGTATGCTCTGTTTAGTGTCAAAACTCTTCATAAGAGTCTTAAGCCATATCACTTCCTTTGCAGCTTCAACCATGCCTTTGTACTCAGCTTCTGTAGATGACAAAGCAACTGTATGTTGCTTCTTTGAACACCAAGAGATTAACTTATCTCCCACATAACACATGTATCCATAGGTTGACCTTCTATCATCTAGATTACCTGCCCAATCTGCATCACTATATATTTTGATATTTGTATCTGATGTAAAACCATAATACAAACCTTCTTTGAGTGTACCCTTAATGTACCTCAACACTCTTTGACCTGCAATCCAATGTTCTTTTCTAGGACAATGCATGAATTGAGACAAAACCCCTACTGCATATGACAAGTCAGGTCTAGTTAATGTAGCATAGATAAGACTACCAACCAAACTCTGATATTTTTTCATGTCCTTGAACTCTTCACCTCCATATCTGCTCGATTTGTGATTCACCTCCATTGGAGTAGGTGCTACCCTGCAATCATTCATTTTAAACTTGATTAACAAGTTTTTCAAATACCTTTCTTGGGTCACATACACTCCATGTTAAGTGTATGAAATCTCCATGCCCAAGAAGTATGACAAATCTCCCAAATCACTGATTTTGAACTCTTTCTCCATTTGCTTCTTTAGGCTTTGAATGCCTTTCTCATCTGTACCTGTAAGAATGATATCATCAACATATATGCACATGTAAATAAACCCATCATCACTTTCTTTGACAAGCAAGCTACTATCTGCTTTTGATACTTGAAACCCAAGTTCTTTCAAGAACTTTACAAGTCTATAGTTCCATGCCCTTGGGGCTTGCTTCAAGCCATATAAAGCTCTCTTGAGCTTACGCACATGATCTGGATACCTTCCATCTTTGAATCCTTGAGGTTGCTCCATGAAAACGTCATCTGAAATATAACCATTCAAAAAAGCATTCTTCACATCTAATTGACACAATTTCCAACCTTTACATGCAGCAATTGCTATAAGTGTTCTGATGGTTGTCATCTTTGCCACAGGACTATAAGTCTCATCATAATCAATACCATATGTCTGAGCAAACCCTTTCACAACAAGTCTAGCTTTGTACCTAGACACACTTCCATCTGCAAATCTTTTTGTCTTGTAGACCCACTTACATCCAATGATCTTCTAGCTATTTGGTTTTGGAACCAAATCCCATGTTTGATTCTCCATCAATGCATCATATTCTTCCTGCATAGCTTTCTCCCAATTTTCTTTACCTTTTGCCTCTTCATATGTAGAAGGGTCTTCATCTGCTTTTATCATGTAAGCATAATCTTTGGTAGCCAAAAACGAAGTATCATAGCTATACCTTGTAGGTTGCCACTTGTGTCTTGATGACCTTCTAAGTTCTCCACTCCTTGAGGTTTCTGGTTCATCACACTCAGGATCAAATCTTGGCATTTCTTCAACTTCAACCTGCACTTCATTATTCTCTTGTTCATCAAATATCTGAACCTTCAATTTACCTTTCTTTTGACTCACAATTTCTTCATCATCTGTATTAATATTGATAGTACCTGCATACCAACTACCTTGCTCATCAAATGTAACATCCTTAGACACAATAAATTGCTTTGTGAATGGACTCCACAACCTATACCCCATCTGCTTGTCATCATAACCAATGAACACATACTTTTCAGCTTTAGGTTCCAATTTGTGCCTTAATTGTGATGGCACATATGCATATGCCAAACATCCAAATACTTTGCAATGGTCTAATGTAGGTCTCTTACCCCACCATGCTTCATAAGGTGTCATACCCTGTAAGGCTTTACATGGTAGCCTATTGACCAGATAAGTGGCTGTATTTACAGCCTCAGCCCACAAATAATTTGGGCAATTTTTCTCCTTCAACATGGATCTTGCAAACTCAACAAGAGCCCTATTCCTCCTCTCTGCTACACCATTTTGTTGAGGAGAGTACCTGCAAGTAACCTCCCTTTTTATACCTGCATTCCACAAATAATCACTGAACTCATTAGAGAAATACTCTCCCCCTCCATCTGACCTTAGTCTCTTCAACTTATGACCTGTAATTCTTTCTGCATACACATGATAATGTTTGAATGTATTGAACACCTCTAACTTATCTTTGATCACATAGATAGTGATCCATCTGGTAGCATCATCAACATAAATCACATAATACCTTGAACCATTGATACTGAAATCCTTTGATGGTCCCCACACATCTGTGTGTACCAACTCAAGCTTCTCTGAATACATAAAACCATGCTTGGAATAAGATTGCTTATGAGCCTTACCTAATTGACATGCCTCACATCTGTATGTCATATGTTGACCTGCAACATTAGGCAATCCAAGCACTGAACCATTATTTATCATATCTTTGATACCTCTTTCATTGAAATGTCCAAGCCTCTTGTGCCAAAGATCCAACTCAGAGATCTTATGTCCCCCATAAGTGAACAAGGCATGACCAACATTACCTTGGATCTTCAATGTGAACAATCTTCCTTCTTTCTTCCCTGAAACAATTTGTTTATACCCATTGCTAGGGTCTTCCACAAACACTCCTTCATTAGTGAACCTCACTTCATAACCTTTTTCAACAATTTGTCCTACACTTATCAGATTCTTAGGAATTGTAGGAACATACAAGACCTTACTCAATAAGGTGCTACCATCCTTGGCCTTTACTGATCCAATCGACTTCACATTGTGCTTTGTATTGTCACCTATTTGAACAACATGATTAGACACCTTATTTTCTAAATCAGTCATCAATGCTATGTTACCACTCAGATGATTGCTACACCCTAAGTCAATGTAGAAAACTCTTTGGTCTTCACTTTGCCTTTCACAAGTTGCATTCATTATCAATGTTGAATCTTCCTTCTGATCTGAAGCAGAATTGTAGTAGGTATTGTTATATTGTTGACTTTGGAATCCTCTACCTGCATTTCTTCCAAAGTAACCCCTACTACCTCTACCTCTAAAATTACCTCTTTGATTTTTGCCACCTCTTCCTATTGAATTATAGTTCTGATTATATCCACCATTACTCTGATTAATATGCCAACAATCATTAGCTAAATGATTTGTCTTACCACAAATCTAGCAAGCTTTGATTCCATCTTTGTTACTCCTGCCTCTTCCTCTATCTTTGCCACCTCCTCTTCCTCTTAGGAAGTTGGCTTGACTAGTTGTGCCTTCTTCTTCATTTGCTTGTTGCTTTCCTTTGTTAGCTTTCTTCTTGTCTTTAGAGTACATTGCATGACCTGCACTCTTGTCAACATCTCCTTTGATATCATTCTCAAAAGTTAGCATATGCCCTAACAATTGATTTAAATCAGGAGTGAAATGATCTAATGAAAGTTCTGTAGACAAAATAAAAGGCTTCCACTTCGCATCTCCTCTTAGTCCTGTGAGAATTTTCCTTACCAATTTATCCTCCTCAATGTCTTCATCAACTGCTCCTAATGCATCTGCAATGTCCTTCATCTTTGTCACATAATCAGATATTGATTGTGAAGCCTTCTTCTTGAAAGTAGTAAACTCTGCCCATAATGAAGCCTTCCTTGATTTGGTTGTGTTCTGAAAATGCTCTTCCAAAGCATTCCAAATGTCACTTGCACTTTCAAGACCTCTAATGTGAGGTAGCAAGTAGTCATTGACTGCCATATAGATAATGCTCCTAGCTTGAGCATCTCTCTTCATCCAATTCTTCAAATCTGACAATTCCTCCCTAGTTGGAACACTAGGATCTCTGAATTGAGGCTTTTCTTCTTCACCTGTAATGTAAGCTATCAAGTCTTTGCTCATAAGATGAGCTTCCATCCTCATTGACCATGCAGGATAGTTTTCTCTATCCAATTTCTCTATCTGAAGAGAATCTCCCATCCTTCCTTTACCTGTGTATTGAATTCTTCAATATTTATAAAGTATAAGGTTACCTTTACTTCGAATGACACTCCTTTTGACTTCCTTGATGTAGTATGATCTCCTTCTCAAGCTTTATCCTCAAGCTTTCACCTTTTGAACCTTCAGATGTTAAATTCTTTGCACCTGCAATAGTCGGGATCCTCCTTCCTTCAATTCTGATGCTTCCTGCTCTGATACCACTGATGGAGAGTGTTAATCTCCAAAAGAACAACCTACTCTTGAACTTAGAGCACCTCTATATCAAGAGTAAGTCAAAAACTTCACCAATTTAAAGGATCAATGACCAATTATCAAATTCTTGAACAAACTGTGAAGAAGGAGATTACTCAGAAAGTCTGCTGCACATAATTCACTCATTGACTAAGTAAATGTGTAAAGTTTTTTATACAACTTTGCACGAGGTGTCACCTAAGGATTTCACACCTCCTCCAAGTTAAATTACCTCAAAAGACTCAGTAGATCTTGAGAAATCTACCTAACAAGTTACCTATGTCTAAATCTGTACTTCTGAGAAGTCGATTTGGACACCCCTAACTTTTAACACATAGTTCTCTCAATCTAGAACCCGTTTAAGCAAATGCTTTTAGCCACAAGTAGCTTACCTTCCAACTCAAAGATTGAGTGCTTGCTTGCTCAAAACTTTAAACTGTGGAGGGAGAACTGACCAAAACATTAAGATCAAATTTTGTGCCTGTTTCAAGAACCAGTGAATACTTCTTCACATGCAAATGTTCCTACACACAATTCTCTTAGCCTGATCACAATTGGAAGCTAAAACTTTGTACAGAAGTCAATCAACTATAGACTTAGACTTGTACAAAAGCATTTCACAAAAGATCCACCACAAAAGGAGAAAACACAGAAACATCGGGCGCAACTTTTCTTCTATTTCTCAGAAAAATTACAACTGAGTGATGAGAGAGACTTTAACTCACTTCTAGGAGGTCTAATGATTCTCACAACTTCTCAATACACTATTCTCATACTCTCTCATACTCTCTCATACTTGCCCCGACATTTTCCATAGTATTTATAGGCAAATATGTACAAGCTTATGACTAATCAAAAGTATAAGTGACCTATATCTGAACTAATGTACATATGTGTACATTTATTTCAACCCCTGAATGTAACCATCTTCTATGCTTCAAGAATTGATCTTGTCTCCATTCTTTGACTTCCAAAACTTCAATTGTTGATTGGTCTGCACCAACAAGGATGGAAGCTAAGTCAGCTGGATATAAAGAATGCATTTTTGAATGGATATATATGAGATGAAGTCTATACGAAACAACCTGAAGGGTTTGTAAGTTCCAATTACCCAGATCATGTTTGCAGATTAAGAAGAGCTCTCTATGGATTGAAGCAAGCTCCAAGAGCTTGGAATTATAGACTTGTGAAGTATCTCAATGACCTTGGATACCAAAGCTCAATTTCTGATGCAAGTCTACTCGTTAAGAGAACAGATGAAGGTATGATCTACATTTGTATTTATGTAGATGACATAATAATCACAGGTACCTCAGATGAAGGAATCAAGGAGGTAAAAAGATTACTTGAAAAAGAATTCAAGATCAGTGACCTAGGAAAGTTATCATACTTTCTTGGAATGGAAGTCACATATACAGATCATGGTATATATGTTTTGCAAGAAAGGTATCTCCTAAACTTACTGAACAAGTTTAACATGGAGAATTGCAGAGAAGCTTCAACACCGTTTGAAGTAAATCATAAACTCAGCAAATATAGTGGTGCAGAGTTTAAAGATATGAGGAAGTATCAGTCATTAGTGGGAAGCTTAAGTTATGCTATGCTAACAAGACCTGATTATAGTTATGCAACAGGAGTTCTCTCAGAGTTCATGCATTGTCCGAAGGATCAACATTGGGTTGCAGGACAAAGAGTTCTTAGATATATCAAAAGAACTATAAAAGAAGGATTATATTATCCGTGTACGTCAAATATAAAGTTGAGAGCATACAGTGACTCAGATTGGGCAGGAAGTCAAGTGACTCAGATTGGGCAGGAAGTCAAGATGACAGAAGGTCAACACATGGATATATGATATACCTAGAAGATAAGCTTGTAAGTTGGTGTTCAAAGAAGCAACACACAGTAGCTTTATCGTGAACAGAAGCAGAATATAAAGGACTTGTGGAAGCAGCTAAAGAAGTGATATGGATGCAGAACTTGTTCAAAAGCATGGATATTGATCAAGGTATACATCATACATGGAGACAATATGAGCTCGTTGTATCTTGCAGCAAATCCATTATGTCATTCAAGAACAAAACATATAGAAATTCAATTTCATTTCCTGAGGGAAAAGGTAATAGAGAACGAGATTGAAATAGTATTCATCTCTACAAAAGATCAGATAGCAGATATTTTGACAAAGAGCTTGGATGAAGTAAAGACAAGAAAATTCAAAGAAATCGCAGGTATAAAAGAAAAGAAGGATATATGAAGACCGGAAGATGCTAATTAGTGATTGAGGGGGAGTTGTTGGAGACTCACTCACTAATTACGCATAACCACATAAAGACAAAGAGAAACAGAAACAAAGCATTCAGAAAATCAAGCCTTAGTGAAGGGACAAATTCATGCCTGTAATATACAGCGTAGAAACTTCCAGAATTAGAGTTTGTTGAAACTGGATCAAATTGTATATAAGAGAGCTGAGATAGATAGATGAGAAGCACGCATATGAGAGAAAATAGAATAGCATAGAATAGAAGACGCTAGAGATTGCATATGTAGAGATGAATAACAAAACCTGAAATGTCGGGTATTCATCAGAGAGAGATGGTAAGGAATAACTACTCAGAGTAGGAGAGTTTTCCATAGTTATGAGCAAAGTGAGGCCAAGCTATATTTTGTACACATCTTCTCTAATAGAAAACACATGTTCATGTGGAAGTTGAGTGCATTCTTCGTATGTGAAGAAATCTGAGTAATTTCATGTTATTGTGAAAGTTAGTTAACAGTTACAGTTTTCTCAGTAAAGTGTTTCTGTTACTTCTATGAGTTAGATCTCGAAGTATAGTGTAAAGTTTTATATTAGAAATAGCTTATTTTGTAGCTATAAGTCTCTATTATAAACTGATCAAAAGACTTTTGTGAAACGAGACTTGTATACAGTACAAGGTATGACCGGAAAGAGGCATCCAGAACTAGAGAAGTTTTTCTTAAACTTCAGATAGAGTTCATTCAGTGAAGGAAGTTCACGTATCACTTCCTTACTTCATGCACACACAGTTGAAGTAATCACAAACAGAATTGCAGTTGATTTTGGTAACATTCCGGTGCAATTATGGTGAGATTACAGTGACAGTCCGATGAAGTTCCGGTGGAATTTCGGTGATTTCAAAACACAATTTTGACAAAGTTAATTGACGCAAAGGTTATTTAACTGTAAGCAAATGAAATAGTGTAAAGTCTCAAGTAAATCAGTTGAGAATTGAAGCTTGAAGAAAAGCGAAGCTTTCTCTAAAGTGAATTTCAGTTTTCACTAATACAGTTATAAAGTTTTCAGTTTTAGAAAGTTTGCTAAGCTACTGATGATTATAGAGGTGTTCTAACATCACTTTAGCTTAGTTCTTGTGGTGTAAGTGAGTTCCGCAATAAGCATTGCACCAACAATTGGTATCAGAGCATAAGATCCACAAGTGGTATCAAAGCAGAAAAGGTTTCTTAGAAGAAGAAACAGAAAGAGAATTTGAAGAATTCTCAAAAAGAAAGGTAAAAGGTAAAACCTTTTAACGTTACACTCACCGGAAGTAACAGAAACAAGAAGATCATGGAAGATCATATCTCAATTGATAAATTGGACAGAGATAACTATCCCGCATGGGTAATGCAAATGGAAGCTTTACTTATGAGTAAAGACTTAATGAAATATGTGACAGGAGAAGAGAAGAAGCGGACTTTTGAAGACGACAGTCAACCGAAGAAAGAAGAGTTAGAAGCCTTGAAGCTGTGGCAGAAGAAAGATGCAACGGCAAGAGCGTATATCTACAATACTGTTACAGATCATTTACTACCGCACATTAGAGTTCTGGAGAAAGCAGAAGACATATGGAGAGCTTTGGAAGATCACTTCCAAAATATGACGAAAGCTAGGAAGGCTAGCTTATGGTCAGAATTTACAACGTTCAAGAAAAAGCAAAGTCAAAGTGTTAGTGATTATGTCACTAAGATGAAAGACTTAGCAGACAGTCTTGGATTGATTGGTGAAGATATTGAAGACCACAGGTTGATAGCACAAGTGCTTACAGGTTTGAGAGGAGATGAAAGGTGGAAATCGCTCGTACTCTCAACTGAACTTTCTTTAAATCATTTTGTACCAGATTTAAATCACTTGCTTGGACTAATGCTAACGTTTAAGCAAGATTTAAAGACAGATGGTGATAAAGGACATAGTTCAACTATGTATGCAAAGAATAAGAAGAAAGGTGATAAAGGTAAAGAAAAAGATGAAGAAGAAGTGACTGCTCAAGAAAATTTTGCAAAAGGAAGAAGTAACGTCAGAAAAAGAGGTAAAGGAAGAGGTAATCAGACTAATAACAAGAAAGCCTGCTGGATCTGTGGATTAAGCAATCATTTGGCTCATGATTGCTGGCATAATTCTCAAGGATCAAGTCAGAATCAGAATAACAATAGCAGAGGCAGAAGCGAAAGATATCAAAGAGGAAGACAAAGCCAAAGAGGCGGATATGGTAGAGGTGGAGCAAGAAGTTGGGGACAAAATCAGTCTCACAACGCTACCTATTACAACTATGCGAATGATACACAGAATGACGATCATACAACCTTGATGATAAACTCGATAATTACATCAGAGAATGAAGACCTCAAGGTATTCTATATTGACTCTAGTTGTTCAAATCATTTGTCAGGAAATATAGAATTATTATCAAAACTTGAAGGAGGTATTTCAAATCATACAGTACAAACAGGTGATAACACAAAACATAATGTAAGCTCAATTGGAAAGGTAAAGTGTAAGAATGGAGCTGACCTACTAACAAATGTTTTGTATGATCCAACAATCCCGAAGAATCTAATCAGCATGGGACAGATAGTAGAAAAAGGTTTTCAAGTCAGGTTTACAATTGAAGGAGTGTTTGTTGAAGATCCAGAGAAGGGATACAAACAAATTGTCCATGGTAAAAAGGAAGGTAGACTTTTTACTCTAAAATTACAAGGGAATGTTGGTCAAGCCTTGATCACACATGGTGATGAGTTATTTACAGTGTTAGACCTCTGGCATAAGAGGTTAGTACATTTTAATGAAAAGGGAATCAAAGCTATTGTGGAGAAACAATCCGTGACAGGATTACCAAACATGAAAAATCAACATATGATTCATAAATGTGAAGCCTGTCACATGGGAAAAGCACACAGGTTAGCATTTCAGAAAAATGGTTACAAACATGATGGTGTCCTAGAGCTCATACATACAGATGTATGGAGACCAACAAAAGAAGGATCGATTAGCGAATCAAGGTATTATGTTCTTTTTATTGATGATGCAACAAGATGGATAACTCTTTATGTTTTGAAAGAGAAATCAGAAGTGTTTGGAGCTTTCAGGCATTTTCATGCATATGATGAAAGACTTACAGGACAGAAACTCAAAAGACTAAGATCTGATGGAGGAGGAGAATATTTTTCTCGAGAGTTCAATGATTATCTGTGGAATGTAGGTATCAAAAGAGACATAACTTGCAGGTATACACCGCAACAGAATGGAGTAGCAGAAAGAAGAAACCGAACTCTAGTTGAGTTTGCAAGAGTAATGCTAAAGGAGAAGAATTGTCCAAACTATCTTTGGGCTGAGGCTGTAAATACAACAACATATTTGGTAAATAGATTACCATGTACAGCTTTAAATGGGATGACCCCTTATGAAGCTTGGTGGGGCAAGAAACCAACACTTGATCATTGTAAAGTGTTTGGATCACTTGCTTATGCTTATGTACCATCACAGCTGAGACATAAGCTTGAACCAAAAGCTGAAAAATACGTGTTCATCAGATATGATGAAAAACAGATGGGTTACAGGTTATGGAGTCCTCTAACCAAATGGTTTATTGTTTCCAGAGATGTGACATTTGATGAAGGAAAGAGCTGGTATACAGATAAAGAGCATAGTGTTGAAACACTTGAAGAGGAGATAAGAAGAAATAAAAAAGGTAAATCACATATGCAGGTGAATGGAGATGAAGATCATATGCAGGCAAGTATGTCCAGGATCCGATCAGGTATGAGAAACGAAGATAATTCAAGATTTGATGAAGATGTGTATTTAGATACACATGAAGAATATAAGCTAAGAAGGTCAAACAGAGTAAGGAAACAACCAATTCCTATGACACTTCTTATTTGACTCAGAAAAACTATGCTTACTTAGTAAAGGAAGATGAAGAACCTCAGAATTACAGTGAAGCAAAAGGTAAGAAACAATGGGAAGAAGCAATGAAGGAGGAGTTCAATGCGTTGGAAGAAAACAAGACTTGGGATCTTGTTCCAAAACCAAATGGTAAGAAAGTGATTGGAAATAAATGGGTTTACAAAGTTAAGAAACTTGCAGATGGAAGGATAGCCAGATACAAATCCAGATTGGTGGTCAAAGGCTATGCTCAGACACATGGCATAGATTATGATGAGACGTTTAGTCCAGTGGCAAAGATGTCAACCATAAGGACATTGTAGCAACATCAAAAGGATGGAAGCTAATTCAACTAGATATAAAGAATGCATTTTTGAATGGATATATATCAGATGAAATCTATATGGAACAACCTGAAGGGTTTGTAAGTTCCAGTTACCCAGATCATGTTTGCAGATTAAGAAGAGCTCTCTATGGATTGAAGCAAGCTCCAAGAGCTTGGAATTATAGACTTGTGAAGTATCTCAATGACCTTGGATACCAAAGCTCAAAGGCTGATGCAAGTCTACTCGTTAAGAGAACAGATGAAGGTATGATCTACATTTGTATTTATGTAGATGACATAATAATCAGAGGTACCTCAGATGAAGGAATCAAGGAGGTAAAAAGATTACTTGAAAAAGAATTCAAGATCAGTGACCTAGGAAATTTATCATACTTTCTTGGAATGGAAGTCACATATACAGATCATGATATATATGTTTTGCAAGAAAGGTATCTCCTAAACTTACTGAAGAAGTTTAACATGGAGAATTGCAGAGAAGCTTCAACACCGTTTGAAGTAAATCATAAACTCAGCAAATATAGTGGTGTAGAGTTTAAAGATATGAGGAAGTATCAATCATTAGTGGGAAGCTTAATTTATGCTACGCTAATAAGACCTGATATTAGTTATGCAGTGGGAGTTCTCTCAGAGTTCATGCATTGTCCGAAGGATCAACATTGGGTTGCAGGACAAAGAGTTTTTAGATATATCAAAAGAACTATAAAAGAAGGATTATATTATCCTTATACGTCAGATATAAAGTTGAGAGCATACAGTGACTCAAATTGGGCAGGAAGTCAAGATGACAGAAGGTCAACACATGGATATATGATATAGCTAGGAGATAAGCTTGTAAGTTGGTGTTCAAAGAAGGAACACACAGTAGCTTTATCGTCAACAGAAGCAGAATATAAAGGACTTGTGGAAGCAGCTAAAGAAGTGATATGGATGGAGACCTTGTTCAATAGCATGGATATTGATCAAGGTATACCTATCATACATGGAGACAATATGAGCTCGTTGTATCTTGCAGCAAATCCAGTATTTCATGCAAGAACAAAACATATAGAATTTCAATATCATTTCCTGAGGGAAAAGGTAATAGAGAAGGAGATTGAAATAGTATTCATCCCTACAAAAGATGAGATAGCAGATATTTTGACAAAGAGCTTGGATGGAGTAAAGACAAGCAGATTCAAAGAAATGGAAGGTATAAAAGAAAAGAAGGATATATGAAGACCGGAAGATGCTAATTAGTGATTGAGGGGGAGCTGTTGGAGACTCACTCGCTAATTACGCATAACGACATAAAGACAAAGAGAAGCAGAAACAAAGCATTCAGAAAATCAAGCCTTAGTGAAGGGACAAATTCACGCCTGTAATATACAGCGTAGAAACTTCCAGAATTAGAGTTTGTTGAAACCGGATCAAATTGTATATAAGAGAGCTGAGATAGATAGATGAGAAGCACGCATATGAGAGAAAAATAGAATAGCATAGAATAGAAGATGCCAGAGATTGCGTATGTAGAGATGAATAACAAAACCTGAAATGTCGGGTATTCATCTGAGAGAGATGGTAAGGAATAACTACTCAGAGTAGGAGAGTTTTCCGTAGCTATGAGCAAAGTGAGGACAAGCTATATTTTGTACACATCTTCTCTAATAGAAAAGATGTTCATGTGGAAGTTGAGTGCATTCTTCGTATATGAAGAAATCTCAGTAATGTCATATTACTGTGAAAGTTAGTTAACAGTTACAGTTTTCTCAGTAAAGTGTTTCCAGTACTTCTATGAGTTACATCTCGAAGTATAGTGTAAAGTTTTGTATGAGAAATAGCTTATTTTGTAGCTATAAGTCTCTATTATAAACTGATCAAAAGACTTCTGTGAAACGGGACTTGTATACAGTACAAGGTATGACCGGAAAGAGGCATCTGGAATTGGAGAAGTTTTTCTTAAACTTCATATAGAGTTCATTCAGTGAAGGAAGTTCACGTATCACTTCCTTACTTCATGCACACAGAGTTGAAGTAATCACAAACAGAATTGCAGTTGATTCCGGTAACATTCCGGTGCAATTACGTTGAGATTACAGTGACAGTCCGGTGAAGTTCCGGTGGAATTTCGGTGAGTTCAAAACACAGTTTTGACAAAGTTAAGTGACACAAAGGGTATTTAACTGTATGCAAATGCAATAGTGTAAAGTCTGAATTAAATCAGTTCAGAATTGAAGCTTGAAGAAAAGCGAAGCTTTCTGTAAAGTGAATTTCAGTTTTCACTAATACAGTTATAAAGTTTTCAGTTTCAGAAAGTTTGCTAAGCTACTAATGATTATAGAGGTGTTCTAACATCACTTTAGCTTAGTTCTTGTGGTGTAAGTGAATTCCGCAATAAGCATTGCACCAACAAAAATCATAGGAAATGGATAAATAGAAATGGCGAACCAGCCCTTACAAGAGAGAGCAAAATATTTCCAACAGAGACTACACTCAGAGAGAGATATCAATCACACAACTTCACTAAAATGAATGTTGCTTCGAGACTACTCAGAGAATGCTCCAGAGAGTTGGTAAGCCTAAAATAGACTCTAATAGCTATCCAATGAGACAAGTTAAATCAAATGGATACAATGAGGGATAACCAATGCTAACAACTCAGGGGTAGAGAGTTGCAACATTGCCTGCACACACACATAGATATGCCTACTAAAAGGAAAGAAACAAGCAAGCAAGGGACTTGCTTATCACAACTTCAGCACTTAGTGCTCACTTTACATGAGCTAAAACTCTAAGAAGATGGCCCAAAAGAATTTGGGATACATGCTCCTTTTATAGTGAGAAGTGTGCCCCTAAAATCTAGGACAAACCTTTTCGAATCAGCCTCCTAACTTGGAGGACTTAGTTGAGAATGCTTGGGGAGTGGTTGAGTGACTATTATTGATGGAATTTCGTGGTTTTGGCTTCCTTTGATTGCTCCACATGTCCATAAAAGATTCCCCATGAATTTGTTAAAGCTTGACTTTTAACACTCCCCCTCAATCTTCAATTCTTCGTCCTCATCCAAGCTCCTTCATGTTGATGCATTGCTTGAATTTTGAAATCTCCATCCCATCCAAAGCCTTTGTAAACATGTTGGCAACTTGGACCTTGGTACCAATATGATGTATTGAAACTTCCTTGGATATCACCTTTTCCCTTATGAAGTGATAGTGCACTTCAATATGCTTGGTTCTAGCATGATAGACAGGATTCAATGCTAGATGAATGCTACTGATATTGTCACAAAAAAATTGGATATGTGTCAACCTGCAAATTAAGATCCATAAATAACTTCTTAATCCACATTAGATCACATGTGACTTGCACTGAAGCTATATACTCGGCCTCGGTGGAAGATAATGCCACCATGGGTTGCTTCTTTGAAATCCATGAGATAATCTTGCTACCTAGCATGACTAGCTAACCACTTGTACTCCTTCTATCTTCCTTCGAACCGGCCCAATCGACATCGGAATAAGATTTGACCTGCATATCATCAAAAATGAGTAGAACAATCCTTCATTTATAGTGGCCTTGAGATATCGCAACATTCTTCTTGCAGCTTGCAAGTGTGTAATCCTTGGACTATGCATAAATTGTGATAACACTCCAACTCCATATGCTATGTCAGGCCTAGTTATTGTGGCATAATTGAAAGAGCCTACAATAGATCGATACAAAGTTACATCCTCTAATGGTTCTCCATCAGTGGAGCTTAGCTTTACATTAACTTCCGGGATTTGAAATAGGATTGCATTGTAGCATCCCAAACCTCTCAAGTAGTTCTAGAATATACTTCCTTTGTATGAGCATAATACCTTCTTCTTTGTATACAGCTTTAATGCCAAGAAAATACCTAAGATCCTTAAGATCAGAGTTCCTAAAATCCTTTCCAAGCTTTGCCTTGATCTCCTCAATGCCCTTTGTATCATTACCTGTAATGATAAGATCATCTACATACACACACATGTAGACTACAAGTTCTCCTCTTTGTTTGATGAACAAAGATGAATCCACCTTGCATTGACTGTAACCACATTTGATCAAATAGTCCACCAATCTTTGGTTCCAAGCCGTTGGAGCTTGCTTTAGGCCATAAAGTGCCTTCTTCAACCTACAAACATGATGTGGAATCTCTTTATGAACAAAACCTAGTGGTTGCTCCATGTATACCTCTTCTTCCAAGTCTCCATTGAGAAAGGCATTCTTGGTATCCAATTTGAAAAGCTTCCATCCTTTGCTAGCATCCATTGCAATGAGTGTCCTAATGGTGCTCATCTTTGTGACGGGTTGAATGTCTCTTCGAAGTCCACTCCATAAGTTTGTGCAAAACCCTTGGCCACCAATCTTGCTTTGAACCTAGAAATAGATCCATGTGAATTCCTCTTTACTTTATACACCCACTTATTACCTATTACCTTCATGTTCTCCTTCTTGGGCACTAGAGTCCATGTTTGATTCTCCTCAAAACTTGTGCATCCTTGCTTTTAGTTGTACTTCCACCTATGCTCATCTCTTCGGTGACCATGAGAGCAACCAATTGCTCAAAATCTGGAAGATTATCCCTTAAATATACTGAAGTGGTAAAGGGTTTCCACTTCTCATCATCCCTCAAACCATTGAGAGTATAAGCAACAAGATCGTCATCGTCTACGTGGTTTCCAATGGATCCCAATGCATCTGACAACTCCTTGACCTTAAGTATGTAGTCATTTATGCTACTCCTCAAGCTCTTCCTAAGGTTGTTGAGTTCATTCTTGATTTGGATCTTCCTTGATTTGGTGCTTGTGAATAAAGCCTCTCAAGTGTCTCCCATACCTTCATGCTTGAATCCAAGTTTTGGATATGGCCGATCATGCTATTGCTAATGTGTTGGGAAAGGATAAAGATAACCCTCTTTTCTCTTTCATTCCATTCCCTAAAGGCCCTTCTCTGGTCATTGGTTGGATTTTCATCCAACCTAGGTTTTGGCTCACTTCCACTAATCAATCCCCAAAGGCCCTTGCCCATAAGGTAGTTGGAGACCCTAAATCTCCATGGTTGATAGTTCCCCTTGTCTAGCTTTTCAATTTGAGTGTTGAAGTCTCCCATATCTAGTCTTTGCTACTTGACCTAGCCCTTGGATAATGCTCCAATGTGTGTAAAATGAAAATGCGGTTCTGAGGTTACCTCAATCCAAAGCTTTCCTTAGATGGACACCTTGTGCTCTTGAAAATTTGAGTAGAATAGCCCCCCCTTGATGTGAGCTACCTCCAAGAAGCTTTTGTTGATGCCAATCTTCAACCAACAACTCCACGAGGTCTTCTTGCTTGTATGTGATGCCTCCAAGATGCCAAAATGCTCTGATACCACTGATTGGGGAAGTATCTCAACCCCTATGCAACGACGAAGTGTGAATGACCCCCACAGCTATCCTTCTTTGACCTCTACACACCAAAAATGCTCTTTCTCAGAGATTATCCAGAGAACTCTAGTGAGCTTTTGTAGACCTATATTAGACACCAAGAGCTATCCAACAAAACAAATTTAACTTTCAAATGGATGCTTTCACAAAGAGAAACAATGTCTACAACATGTACTAGTTGATTGCTCACAACTGCTATCAAACAGAGACCTCACTTCACTCCAGCAAGATTTTCTCAAAGAGTATACAAAGACTGAATCTCAAAATTGGGTTAAATTTAGAAAACTCTAATAGCTACCCAATGACATCAAAATCATATCAAATGGATAAATAGAGAAGGAGAATCAGCCCTTACAACAGAGATCAAAATATTTCCAATAGAGCATACAATCAGAGAGAGATATCAATCACACAACTTCACTAAAATGAATCTTGTTCCCAGACTAATCAGAGAATGCTCTGGAGAATTGGTAAGCCTACAATAGACTCTAATAGCTATCCAATGAGACAATAATTACATCAAATGGATATAATATGAGGGAGAAACAATGCTAAAAACTCAGAGGTAGAGAGTTGCAACATTGCCTGTGCACACACATAGATATGCCTACTAAAAGGAAACAAACAAGCAAGCAAGAGGTAAGCTTAAGCAAGGGGCTTTCTTATCACAACTCCAGAACTTAATACTCACTTTACATGAGCTAAAACACCAAGAAGATGGCCCAAAAAAAGTTGGGATACATGCTCCTTTTATAGTGAGAAGTGTGCCCCTAAAATCTAGGAACTACCTTTCCAAATCAGCCTCCTAACTTGGAGGACTTAGTTGAGATGAATTAGGGAGTGGTTGAGTGACTTTTCTTGATGGAATTTCGTGGATTTTGGCTTCCTTTGATTGCTCCACATGTCCATAAAAGATTCCCCACGAATTTGTAGTTTGAAGCTTGACTTTTAACAAGTACCAGCCATGTGACTAAATGTTCTCTATGTGTCCTAGTTAACTAGAGCTAGATCCTTATAGTAGATTGGTCTTGAGTTTGAGTAAAATATACTCTAGGTTCCTTCATCCTCGTAGGAATTGGACCCAAGACCTCCCACTAGACCCCTAGGCCACACAACTTTACTTGGTTTAAAGAGAGCACATAAACTTCTACTTAAATCCAGCAATAGGATTTTGGACCAATAGAAGATTGATCAATTGATGTCCAATTTTAGATCCACCCAGACACTCATACTCATTCTTACTTTAACAGATACATTCCATGGTTGAACCATAAATGATGCTACATGGGTCCATATCAAGGCATCAGAGTGTGGGTTGAAATTATCTAGTCAATTGATGTATGAGAGAATGTGTATGTGTGTGTATTAGTGTAGGATCTTCACTACCTTTATCTCTAATGGGTTGATGTTTAAGAAGTCTATTATAATTTTCTTCCTATATCAAAGATCACAATGAAAAACTTCTTGTTCTTTAAGATATTAGAGAGTCACTTAGTAACCTTTTGTTCAAGAAAGTTTTAGAACATCTATAATAATTGTATACAATTTCCATTAAACATTAAGTTATTTATTTGAATGGGCTCTCTAAAACTCTATTGAGAATAAAAAACACTAAGAGCTTCCTCCCTTCAAACATCATAGAGTCTTTCTTATAGAGAACAACAAGCTCAAATGTAAATTGCTCCCACATGAAGGTGACCATAAAGTTTCTTAGTTTTCCCCAATAGTTTCCCCTTGTAAAGGGTGAAAAGGAAACTAGAATTCTTTGTAGCTCTTTCTCTCCTTTGTTAATATGATTGTGGTTTGTTAAAGAAAAAGGTAATTTATTGTGATCTAATATGTGAATATCATAAATTATTCTACAATATCTTTATGAGTTACCTTTACTTATTCCCCTAGTGAGTGAATCAATCATGGGCATAAGTATCATTCTGTATTAACATTCAGTGACTATTCTATAGAATTTTAATAATACCCAATTTGAGTTATTCTAGGATTCTAGAATATTGCGTTTCATTTTTGGAATCCACATGCACTTGCTTCCTATAGATGATGATCTTAAGTCTATTCTCTTGAACTAAATGTTAGTTTATTAGAGTACATCATTTGAAAATATTTGATTGATGTAGGTGTTACTCTATTCCCATCCTAATCATCCTCGTCTAGCTAAAAGTGGATATCAAGAGTGATCTAGTGTATCCACATGCATTCCATTGATTGAAGGAGCTTAGAATAATCCCTAAGATAAGATTCAAGAACCATGTCTTAGAAAGTGAATTGGCCCTTATTGCCCTTATCTCGCATATATGTGCGAGAAAAGGCTTGATTGATGTACTTTAAAGTCTCATATCATCCTAATTATCCAATTTCCCATAAAACCTAAAGTACTACCATGCTCTAAAATCTATTTTTTGACTTTAAAAAAGCCTCCCAAGCTAGTGTTTATAATTGTTGTATGGTCTTGTTAACCTCTATATGACTTGCACAAGAAACATCATGATTTTCATGCATGAACTTTCTTCTCAAATATTGAGCATCAAGTTTGAATACCTTTCCTTTCCATTTTTACTGATCCATTATCCAATGAGAAGTTGGACTATGGACTTTGATCTTTTGTTTTAATAGCCACATAGGTAGAAGAGGCCACTCCATTACCTAATATAAAATCGATTGATCCCAAAAATTGTAACAAACATGTATCTTCTACCTTTGCTTCCTTGATTTCTTGAAGTTGTGAGCTTTCTCAAATTGGAAAACGCATCCAATACATTATCTAAGATAGTACATTCATAGAATAAGTCTCCTTATCTCTTCTATAAAGAATTATATCCATATGGAAATCTTACTTGATTTAATGCAACAATATTACATCCCTTGATAATTTCCATTAATATGTACATTTATTCTAGTAATAAATATTTTCCAAACGGGATGGAGATTCAGTCAAATTATGGTGAAGATAATTGGAAAGTATCATAGTGCTAGAGATTTGTGATTTTCCCCATCAACATCTATGTTAAATCTTTTGTTGCCTTCTTTGGTGAACAGATGGTGTGCACCAATGTCTCCTTCTTGGTGAACACAGAGTGTTGGAGATTAGTGGAGGTTTAAATGTGCCACATTTTCCATTTACACCATTGTCTTCATTGTGTTAATTTTTTTCTATTGTTTGCTTTAGTAGTAATTCTCTATCATACCACCTCGGAGTTTCTCTTTCTCAGCCACTATTTCCCTCTACCTATGCAATTCCCTAGCTTCATACGGTTGTGAACCCTAGGGTGTGCTCTGTTTCACTTCCTCTAATGCTATCATCATATTTTCTTTTGTAGTCTAGATCTACATGACTTCATGATTATCAAGGTGGTTCAAGGTTATGAATCTCTCCACTTTCAATTAAGTACAATCCCTAGACACCTAATTTTTTTGTTGCTTGCCATCTTGATCCCGTGGTTACTTAAGATTGTGACCTCCCACTTCATCACCCTAGTGATTTCTCTAAAGATGAAAACCCACTTATTTTGAATCCTCAACATGTAGACGTGCATCTTAGTAGGGTGTGTTGGTCAACTTTGAAAATTGTAGCTTACTTCACCCTCTCTTTAGGTTCGAGGGGATTTTAATCCTTACTTGGGTGCCTAGAATGGATTGCATACGGTTTCATGGCCCACTTCATAGGATCAGTGTTGCATGAAACCTCTAAGGAGCTTCTAGATGGTAGCACTGTTGCATTGCACTACTATTTCTCTGAACAGAATGGATTTGGGTTTGATGTTTAAGAGCTTTGGTGCTTTTTAAGGAATTCAACAAGTAGGATTGTTAATCAATGGACCACCTTTTATTCAAAGGATCAAAATGATTTCAATGGGATTCTCTTTTTCAATCCAATGGCAATTATCTAAATGATGGTATCTTTTTCGAGATAGTGGTTCATGATTATTCTAGTAATTGCATTTATTCAAAGGATCAAATTTCTTCCATGTGGAAACTTTTGTTTTGATTAGCAACAAAGTCATTAACCTTTATTAAGGATGATTTAAGACGTGAGCATTTCCATTTGATCTATGAAAAAGGAAATTCGTGATTTCTTAAGGATAGAGACTTGATTGGAGTGTTTATTAGGTTACTTGTTTGGGGCTTCCCTTCCTCATGCTTGGCCTTAGAGATTTAATATGAAGGTTAGGCATGAGGGTGATTTCTCCATAGGAAGGGAGGGTGATGGCTTCCACTTCCCTTGTTAGGGTTCATTATTAGCCATCCTAAGGTTGTTTTGGTCTATGGGGCTTACACTCCCCTGTTCGGTGTTTGCCCCCCATGCAGTTTCTTTGAAGAAGGTAGAAGTCGGCAAGACTCAAGAAGAGTTAAAAAAACAATCTCATAGGCCAAATTTTTGGCCTATGTTCCCCAATTGAAGCTTTTCTATTTTGGCTGAGAAAAGAATGGTTCCCAAGAGTAATAATGGTTTCCAAGTGGGAATTTCTCTTAGAAAATCATACATTATGATTTTCAAAAACAAGGAGATGGCCATTCAAGCCTTCTAAAATGACATGTAGCAAGTATAATGTAGAACCATGTGCCCCTTTAAATGTTTTCCATAATTCTCCCTATATAAGTTCAAGCTCTCTAAGTTTCCTTTATGGGTTGAGCTTCCAACATAGCGTGAATTATCATAGAGATAATTTCTCCGATCAAGGGACTACTTACAACCAAAGAAGATGTTATGGGACCAATTTGTGAACGTGCCTCTAATGTCTTTAATGCCCATTGGCACCCTCAAATATGTAGGGGAAGATCTCAACTTATATCTTGGGTATTTCATAGACATCAACATATGAGAAGAGATGCTCTTGGAGGAAGAAGTCACTTTAAAGAACCTACCAAATTCTTACTTTCATTGTGATACACTAAGGTCACAAAATTAGGAAATTTTATATGAGGAAAGGGGCTCAATCCCAGAGAACCAAACTTCATGATGGTATGGAAGTTATAAATAAGAAAAAAAAAGGAAGCCCCAAAAATCTTCAAGGAGAAGGGAAATCTTGCATGATTCAACCTCTTATCCTTGAGAAAGAAGTTAATCGTTATATTAGCCACATGGGTTTAGTCAAATTTGGGATGTACAAGAAAATTATAGAGGTTTCCCATAATTTGCTAGAAAAGTTACAATATGTCATTCTTATGACTTAAATACTAGGTTCCAAATTTTGAGAATGTTTAAGGAGAAGAAAATCCACATCATAAAAGATAAGCATAATAAAAATGATATTAAGACTCTTAAAGAAAACATTTTTGTAGAGATAAATGGAGTAAAGTAATGCTATGATTCTAGATCTTAATGTTCTTTGGGCTCAAGAGCTTTGGAAACATGTATAGGATCCTGATGGAATAAGGATGGAGATGTATGATCACCCATCCTAGAACTATATAGTGGGGAAGAACCTTTTCCTATGGAAGTTCCATCTATGGGTGAAGGACTCAAGAATCACAGGAAGCATTCTCATGATCTCCCATAATCTCCCATGTATTAACACTAATCTTGTCATAGTAAAACACCTATTTAGAAGAACAATATGATATAACACGCTAAAATATCATTCTATTCATTTTTCAACATCATTTATCCATGGATTGACCTTTCTCCACTTTAGATTAGCTTAGATTTATCATTTATTACTCATAAGCACACTTCTTTAGGTGTGTTTGAGTGCCACACAAGTGAATAAACTGAGATTCATTCTCCTTCAAGCATGAGAAATCCTACATAGGACCATATTTGACCATTTCTTATATGAAGAGGCCACCACCTTGTATAAAGAGATCATTCTTGATAGAGAATAAGATGATGCAAGTTTGTGGAACTTTTGAAATACTCGTGTCATCTTCATGATGTGTCTCTAGAGCTTCCTACTTTCTTGCTTCATGCTTGTGACACTAGCTTCTAGTTGATGATGTTCTTATCTGTGTGATTAAGTTTGTGTGTATCTTCAATGATGCTTACATCTTATCTTTACACATAGTTTGTTGTTTTTTGCATGTTATTGAAACACCATTTTGAGATGTTCCTTTTTTATGAATATGATTTGTGATGTTAAAACATAAAAAAAAATTGGCACAGTTGTAGGGGGAACATTTGTTTGTTTCTTATGTGATGGAATATAACATGAAAGTGAGAGTGTACTCAAGCTTCTCACGACAATATTGAGTCTTCATTTTATTACACTATTGTGGGCATTGATGGTTTGCAAGATTTTTACAAAATTGTTAAAATGAGCCACTTTTAGTGTGATGATAGTCTTCTTTTGGTTGACTAATCTACCTATATTTAGAGTCTTCACATTACGAGTAGAGTAGGGATTCGTCTTCATAAAGTTTTAGTTAATTATATTATTGTTTCCACCAACCTTATTCACTTTTCATTAATCCTATTTAAATAAGTTTGTTTTTGGGTTAATCTACAAAACTAAATGGAGTTTTGGGTCATCATCTTCATCAACAAGATTTCATAAGAGGAAAGGTCTACAAGGAGTATGCAAAACTTGGTAAATGAAGGTACAATCTTGTTTTTCTTATGCACATATACATGCACTTGAGGGGGCTTCATGTGGTAAGGGTACACTCTCCTCTTGATTATGCACACAATTTCATTATTTTCTTTCTCATGAATACTCTAGAAGGAGCCCTAAAGAAGTCCCCTATGAAGGAATAAATGAAGGAGAAGAGAAGGGAGGATGAAGCATTGGAGAAGAGGGGTTATTTGAGGTGGTTTAGTAGTTTATTTGTGGAAGAGGGAGGCATGGTGCATTAAAGGAGAGGAGACTTTTGCCACAATAAAAGGAGTCTTAAATAAGGCTAACATAAGGAGGGGACAACAAAGATAGATAGTCTTGGGAAGGGATTGATCTATGTTGTATAGAGTGTATGTGTTTGTGGAGAAAATGCTAAGAGCATGAATATGGCTCATGCATCTTGGAAGGATGTTTTAGATAAATATATTTATCATTTTTAGCTCTAAAATTTATACAAAAGAGACATACTCTAGTCTAAAATGAGAACCTATAGTGTGATTATTTATAGGGAATGTCTAAAGAAAGATTTTTCCTCAATCCAATAATGAATCTCTAAGAATGATGCATATACTTGTTATAATTTGTGGGGATTTGAAGAAGTTGACCTGCTATAAGTGATTATCACAAGAATCCTAAGTGCACTAGGTGTTGGATTCATAATATATATATATATATATATATATATATATATATATATATATATATATATATATATATATATATATATATATATATATATTGAATGGACACAAATCTATTCCTACCTACCAATGAATAGGTTCTTCTTCTCGTTCATTAGGAGGCTAGCTATAGTGAAATATGAAGTTATACATGGGTGACCTGCGTATATCTTCTAAATTCCAAGGAAGATACATTTTATAAGTTCATAGAATGGGTATATCAAGTTGAGAACAAAGCATCAAGTTTAGTCAAGGCCATTAGATCACATGGAGGTGGTGAATTCATTACCATGACTTTGACAACTTCTTGACGCAAAAGGGTATCAAGAGGCAAGCAACTCAACCTCATAATCCAACCCAAAATGGAGTAGCTAAAAGAAAAATCAGAAGTGTCATGGAAATGGCATGCACGATGTTTCACAACAAAGCATTACAATTCAATTTTTGGGTCAACGTTGTACACACCACAGTTTACAACATCAATAGAGGCTTCAAGTGCACTACATAACAAGTCTCCATTTGAACTACATAACAAGTCTCCATTTGAAGCCTATCATGGATCCAAGCCCAATGTCAACTACGTTCGAGTGTTTGTAAGTGAAGCACTTGTACATTTTCCCAAGTAAGATTGACATAATTTCCAATCTAAGACCAAGAAACATCTATTTATTGGCGATAGTGAACAATCTAAGGCTTAGAGATTTTGCAAATTTAAGAACCACTCCATCACCTGTTGTATATTATTGAACAATGCATTGTTAAAGTATTATATTATTAATGTATTAATATGTTTTTGATGTTTTTGATATAGCAGCTGAAGGTTTGTGAGGAGCGTGCAAGGCGTGAAAAGGCGAACATCAATAATCGGAATAATTATTATTTAGCTTGTAAATAAACCTGCGTAGAAGGTTCTATTGTTAGAAAAGTAATGGTCAGAATAAGGGTCATTGAAGACCGTAGTTTCTGTTATTGAAAGCAATGGCTTTCCGTAAAAGTTATCAACTTTTAGTTTCACGCCTGCTTTTCGAAGCCGCCCTCTTGTAACCACTCTTTTCGACGTAATCAAAATTCCTATAAATACATGCACTCTGTGGACTGTCGAAACAGAGTGCATGGGGGGAGATTGCACCCAATACTGCATTCTGTCTCGTCTCTTGTTGCGTCTATTCTCTGTGTGTTTTCTGTGCCCGTAATCTCTGTATGCGCGTGAGCAAGATCCTGACAACAGTGGTATCAGAGCTCTGCACGCGTTAATACAGATATGTTCTCTGTTCGCGATTCTGAATTCCGATTCCATCTCCATCTCCATCTCCGTCTTCGGTTTCTGTTTCAGTTTCGGTTTCTGTTTCTGTTTCAGTTCTGGTTTCGGTTCTAGTTCTAGTTCCAGTTCCAGAACCAGAACCTACGTTTACACCTACGTTTACACCTGCGTTTACACCTACGTTTACTCCTTCCAGTTCCAGTTCCAGAACCAGAACCTACGTTTACACCTACGTTTACACCTGCGTTTACTCCTTTGTTTACTCCTTCGTCGACTAAGGCAAAGAACTTAGGCAATAACTTTAACTTAGGCAATACATTGGCAACATTGGCACCCAAGGCTCCCTTGGCGACCGTTGGCTACGCGCGAGGCAATTTTAATTTTTGAGTGGTAATAGAGAGGTTTAGAGTCCCTAAGGTAGGAGGATTTGAACCCACAACCTCCTACTTTCAAGGGAAGTACTTTGACCACTCCACCATCTCTTGGAGTTGTTATTCAAGTTCTCTTTCTTTGGTACTTGTGCAAGGCGCTCGCGGCAATTTCAAGGATGGACCCAACAAAGAATTAAGTGTAACTTTCAATCCGTAGGTCGGATTGAGGTGTGTAATATACCGTTGGAAAGCTCTCGGAACGAACTTTCCAATGAGCTAGCTTGGAAGTGTGAATTCCTTCAAAATCCTTGGGTGGCACTTGATTGAGTGTTCAAGATACCAAGCAAGGCTGAGAGCAAGGATCCAAGAGCACCATGGAGGATTACAGTAATTCACCTTTACCGGGAGTTTCATTCGAGCAAGAGTTAGAGATTATGAACCAAGAACTTCAAACACTTCAACAAACCATACAAGGACGTTATGCTATGCTTCAATTCGACGGACGAATAGATGGCCGCTTTGTCTTATCATGGTTATCCCTATTCAACGATTTCTTTTCCGATGAGTTATATTCAGAAAATAAGAAAATTGAGTTTGCCACTAATTATTTGGTCGGAAGAGCGCAGCAATGGTGGAATGATCTTTCTCAGACTGCAGATTGTCCACGCACATGGAAGGATTTTCAAGAAGAGTTTAAAGATTCATTCTTACCTTTACAGTTTACCTTACATGTTTGATAATTGTGATGTATTTACATATTGAATTTAGTCTATAGGAGCATATTACCTTTAATTTTTGAGATTTTGTTTTACTGCTATGGAAAGATATCTCCGATCTCTTTATAGAGTGGCTATAACATATCTTTTGAGCTTCTCTTCCAAGATCAAAAGAATTTGGACTTTACCCATTCATCATCAAACAAATTTTTTTTTAATCATCTTTTCGAAGCCTCAATTCGTGAAGGCATATTGTCATGCTATTATGATAAAGGGGTGGATCATCTTCAGCACCTGCACACATCGGCAAATTACTTTGTAACCATCCAGATACGTTTCTTGTCAATTTATATGCATAGTTGTCTTCTTTTTGCATCCACTTACATTTTGGACATGCATGTTTTGCATCGTACATGGAATATACGCATCGTTTAAACATGGTTTGTCTTGTATGGTACATGAATTCTTATTGCAGGGACAGGTATGTATTTTATTGCAGGTTAGCGAGGAGAAAAAAATACATATGTCAGGGTGTGTAATCCCCTTTTGGTCTCTTTATGTATCATGGAAATTGTTTGTCGGAAATTTTCCGGTTTTCAAAATCACGCCGTTATGCTGCCGAAATTTTTACAAAGTTCATATGCACATGCATTCAAGTATAAATTCATGATTAGAAAATTAATTATTATTTTATCATATCCAGATATTCATTTTTGTCATCACTTTTGGATTACATTTTGACTTAAATCCTGTATATCTTACCCCAAACACATTAATGTACCAGCTCCATGAACATTTCCATGCATGTATTTTTACATGGCACATGCCTATTTTTATTATTCAGTGATGAAACATGTGACTGGCCATCCATGTTTATTATTTTATCACCTAAGGTCAGTTGCTTGTTCAACTGAGGGGCATGTTATACCTTATGGAATACGTTGAACAATGCATTGTTGGATTGTAACATGGAATATGTTAGCCAATGCATTGTTGGATTGAAATATGGAATAGCCAATGCATTGTTGGATTGTAACATGGATATGTTAGCCAATGCATTGTTGGATTGAAATATGGAATAGCCAATGCATTGTTGGATTGAAATATGGAATAGCCAATGCATTGTTGGATTGTAACAGTAACATGGAATATGTTGAACAATGTATTGTAATTGTTAGAGTGTTAAATTATTTTATCAACTGAGGTCAGTTGCTTATCAACTGAGAGGCATGTTGTATATTATTGAACAATGCATTGTTAAAGTATTATATTATTAATGTATTAATATGTTTTTGATGTTTTTGATATAGCAGCTGAAGGTTCGTGAGGAGCGTGCAAGGCGTGAAAAGGCGAACATCAGTAATCGGAATAATTATTATTTAGCTTGTAAATAAACCCGCGTAGAAGGTTCTATTGTTAGAAAAGTAATGGTCAGAATAAGGGTCATTGAAGACCGTAGTTTCTGTTATTGAAAGCAATGGCTTTCCGTAAAAGTTATCAACTTTTAGTTTCACGCCTGCTTTTCGAAGCCACCCTCTTGTAACCACTCTTTTCGACGTAATCAAAATTCCTATAAATACATGCACTCTGTGGACTGTCGAAACAGAGTGCATGGGGGGAGATTGCACCCAATACTGTGTTCTGTCTCGTCTCTTGTTGCGTCTATTCTCTGTGTGTTTTCTGTGCCCGTAATCTCTGTATGCGCGTGAGCAAGATCCTGACAACATCACCATTTTCAAATATCTCATCTTTGATTAAGCTTTTAAGTACTCAATCAAAGATCCAAGTTTAACTTTGAGTCCACCCATCTACACTTTAGAGGGGGACACAACTATTTCTAAGCAAGGCTCAAAAGCAAGTAATTCTCACCAACCTAGGAGATCTCAAAGGCTCATTGAGAGGTAGCAACATGAAAAAAGTCACCATGTGAATTATGTACTTATGCATCAAATTCAACAAACTCTAGAGCCTTCAAACGTTAAAGAAGCTCAAGGTCAACCTAAGTGGGAAGAAGCTATGACTTGACAAAGTAGGATGCAATTGAAAATAACAACACTTGGACACTTATTCCAAAGCCTAAAAATCATCAAGTTATTGGATTGAAGTAGCTATACAAACTTAAGTACAAATTAGATGGTACTTTGGAAAATTACAAAGCAAGACTTGTAGGTAAAGGGTATAAGCAAAAACACGAAAATGATTATGAAGAAAGATTTTCCCCTATTGCAAAGTTTACCACTATAAGAGTCTTTCTTACCTTAATTGCACACTTCAAATGGATCACTTACCAACTTGACATCAAAAGTGCTTTACTGAATGGTGATCTTCAAGAAGAGTTCTATGTGGAACAACGTGAATGTTTCAAGATCAAAGGAAAGGAAGATCATGTATAAAAACTCACAAATCACTTTATGGACTAAAGCAAGCTCCCAAGGCCTAGTGCAAAAAGATCCAAAATTTCTTCAGAGATAAAGGATTTCAAAGGATCATTATGGATTAAATTATACATACACCAAAAAGAGTCCTTAGTTGCAATCATCATCCTTTATGTAGATGACTTGATCTAGATAGGTTCAGATGAAGAACACATCCAATTTGTCATCACACAGACTCACCTTGAGTACTCCATGATAGATCTTGGTCTACTTCACTACTTCTTAGGCATGGAAGTGTGGCAAAGAAAAGAAGTAATATTCCACTCACAAAAGAAGTATTGTTCTGATCTCTTTTCCATGTATAACATGGAGCAATATCACTCAGTATCTACACCACTTGATCCAAACATCAATCTCACACTCGTGGACTCATCATCACTAGTGCATGTGCATGCTTATGGACAACTTGTTGCCTCCTTACTTTACCTAGCCAACACTTGAATAGATATTGACTATGGAGTTGGCCTACTCAGTCAGTTTTCACATCAGCCCCGTCAAACACATTAGGATGCTCCTTAGAGACTACTACCTTGCCCTCACCGAATATCATGGTCTTTGCTACAGAGGGGAGATTGAACTCGTTAGATATCTAGATTCAAATGGGGTGGTGATCTTGATTCTTGATGGCCTACTTCTAGACATATATTTCTACTTGGGTTAGGACCTATCTCGTGGGCAAGTAAGAAGCACCCTACATTTTCTTACCAAGGCTGAGTGTCAAGCATCTAGATTTGTAGCATGTGAGACCATCTAGCTTTCACATTTATTATCTGACATTGGTATTTTTCAAGATATTTCAACATGTGTTGGCATCGATAGCCAGTCATCCATGGCCATCACCAAGAACCCAATGTTCCACGCTCAAACGAAGCATATCCTAATCCAGTATCATTTCATCTCCAAGAAGCTCATATCCTAAGAGATTACTCTGGAATAACGTATGTCTTAGGAGAACCTTGCAGGCATTTTCACAAAGGCTTTACCTCTAGTTATGCTTTAGGGCTTGGTGGATCTCTGTAGCATCCAATTGCTCCAAAATGGAGCTATAGAGGAGTTTTTGGTGAAATGCGTTTTTCTACCTCATTTCCATTTGTATCCACATGATTGCATCTCCACTTTATATTCAGGAGACATTCCATTTTCATTTCATTCCATTTTATATTTTTTCTTATTGTTAGTGGGTACCTTGTCACTTACTTCTACCATTGTATTCATTCTCTTTCAGGGGGAATTATCCTTCATATGATGTACTTTGGAGAGCCTCCTCCAACTCCATATAAGGAGGGCTCTCTCCCAGTTTTTACTTGCTTAGAATCTTGTAGAGGATACTCCATTTTTTGCTATCCTTTGGAGTTTTCCTCTCCAATCACCATAGTAGAAAGGAAAAAAACCTTAAACACTTTAAATTGGAGGAAGTATACTAAGACGATTCTTCATCAATGGACTCCAAGATTTTTCATGACAATATTAGTTTCAATGGAGATTTCACAAAAGTTATAGAAAACTCTATGGTTTCTTGTAGATTGATCTAGGAATAAATTTTTTCAATTATTCTTGTGCCTAAAGTGTGCTAACCTCAAACTTGAATTTCAATACATGTACCTTAGTGATGAGACAATTGTGATTCTGATGAAACCACATAGTTGTTGGGTGTGTGTAGAACTGCGAGAGACACACAAGAAGCACACACAATGAGCACAAATGTAGTAAGACACATGGAGAAGACAAATGGATGGAATATCTCTCTTTATTGAAAATTATCTAAACTGAAGCAAGAGATGAATAATATCCCTAAGTACAAAGTACCACCACATATGAGTGAATCATGTATGTTGCAACATGGGGAAAAAACCTCTAGCTAGCACTAGAGTAAAAAGTGTCCATGTATAGGTAAAAGGTTCACATCAAAGTTACTCAAGTAACACATAAGTGTAACAAACCCCCTAGAGTGAATGATGTGGACACATACAAGGAGTGGCAGATCAGCCCCCACAAGGTAATAAGCCTAAAGCTTTTCCAAAAGCTTTAAACTTTTCCCATGGAAGAGCTTTGGTGAATATGTTTTCCACATTATCTTGTGTAGGCACATATACCAAATCAATATCTCCTGCATGAAGGCACTCTCTCACATAATGCTAATGCACCTCAATATGTTTGGTTTTTGCATGAAACACTAGGTTTTGTGCAACAACCAATGCACTCTGACTATCAGTGAGAATATGTGTAGCAGCATCAATCTCCATGCAAAGATCCATCAATAGGCATCTCAACCATATACACTCCACTGTCGCTATGAAAACTACCCTATACTCAACTTCACAACTGGATGTCACCACTGTAGGTTGCTTCTTACTCAACCAAGATATGCATGAGTCTCCAAGGAAAATGAAATTACCATTAATGGACACGTGAGTATCATAACAACCAACCAAATCAGTATCCATAAAAGCATGCAAGCATGGCGGAATATCTCTTCCATAAAAGAGACCTAATCTCAAAGTGCCTTTGAGATATCCAAACAGACATTTCACTACTTGCCAATGCTTAGTGCCAGGGTTATGCATGAATCGACTCAACTAAGAAACTGCATACTGTATACCCTGCCTTGTGTTGCATGCACATATAAGACATTCCATAGCTTGCTGATAAAGAGAAGTCTCAAATGCATTACTAGAATCCTCAACTGAGAACCTAGATGATGTCTCAACTAGTGTGGAAACTAGCTTGCAATCCTCAAAGTCAAAATGCCGAAGTAGTTTTTCAACATCCTTTGCTTGACGCATAACAATTACCCCCTCAACGGATACAAACTGAATGCCAAGATAGCAGCTCAAAAGACCAAGATAAGTGATATCAAAAGTATGCTGCGAATCAGCCATAAGAATGTCAAGTTTTGCATCACATGACCCAGTTAAGAGTATGTCATAGACATAAAGAAAAAACACTATAAGATCAGCCCCATCTTTGCATACATAGAGTGTTTTTCAATTGGGGGAAGCCAAGAGCAATCAGGTGCTTATGGATTTTGTCATACCATGCACAGTGCGCTTTCTTGAGAGCATACAAGGCTTTATGCAAGAAAAAAACCATATGGTATTTCCTTTTCATGGCAAATCTAGGAGGTTGTTTCACATAGACCTCTTTTTCCAAATCACCATTCAAGAAAGTCATTTTTATGTCCAACCAATGTACTTTCAAACCTCAATGGCAGCCAATGCAACCAGGGTATGAATGGTAGTCATGCATGAAGTAGGTGCAAAACTTTCCTCGTAGCCAATGCCATATTGTTGTGCATATCCTTTGGCAACCAATCTAGCTTTGTAGCGATCAATGCTACCATCAGACTTCTTCTTAATCTTGTAAACCCACTTTGTACTAATGGCATTTTTTCCTTTGGGCAATTTTCATAACTCCCAAGTACCATTCCTATGTATGGAATACATTTTTTATTGCATAGAACTCATCCATTGTGGATCCTCACATGCATCTTCAAAAGTAGTGGCTCTTCATTACATGTTGTTGCAATAAGAGAATAATCCACAAAATTACTTGATGCATGGTGAGAGCTTGATCTTGTTCTACCAAGTAAAGGTGCACTCAATTTACTATCTTGCAAAGTTTGTTTCAGCCACTTTGGCATAGTTCATACACCCTTGATAGACATGCGTTCATTATGTAATACATCATCAACATTTACATCATGCATGGACAGAATTTCATAGATCAAAACAGCTTTGCTATGTGGTGTCAAAATCGTGATCTGAGCTCATTTAAGCCTTCAAACGTACTATCACAATGCTTGTGTAGGCTATTTTGTCTTTTTCTCCCAAAGAGATAGTATAAGCATCTTGGAGTCTGCTACAGGTTTAGCAAAACTTGATAAGGTAGTTCTGTTCAACTTCTTGAGATACAGTCAATTTTCTGCATCAGGGTATTTTAGTGAGTGGCCATGGCTAAAAGCAGTGATGTATTCCATATGTTGGTTGTTGAGGATAAGTTGGATGGTATGAATTACCCATTATGGGCTTATATGATGCATCATGTATTGGTCACAAAAAGACTGTGGAATATTGTGCAGGGTGTTGAAAAACATCCTATTACACCTACAAATACAAGTACTAAAGCTGATGTAGATGGCATCAAAGATGGTGATATTTTGCAAATTCCTATTTGTGTTGTGGTTTTTGTTGCACCTACTGTAGAGAAAATTTGCTAGGATTGCAGAGATGCTCAAGCACATGCATTGATAGCTTTGTCTGTCAAACTTGCCATTATTCCTCACATTTGCTCTTGCAAAATAGCTAAGGATGCTTGGGATACACTTATCATTTTATAGCAGGAAAGGAATGAGGCTCATGTTGCTTACCTCCAAAAATAGTTGGAGAGTGAGTACATGAGTGAACGAGATTACATGGATAGTTTTCTGACAAAGATCAAAGATTTGAAGGAACAGTTGATTTCTGCTGATAAAGTCTTGCCTGACAGTTCACTTGAGTAGACTATTTTGAATGGTCTTCCTGATTCATATCAGAGTTTTGCTTCTAATCTTTGTTTGATGATGAAGGGCAATCCAAATGTTTTAACATTTGAGGAGTTAATCTCTATTCTATTGCAGGAAGATCATTCTAGGTAGAATAGGTCCATTATGCGTGTTGTAGCTCAAGCTTTCCTGGCTAGTCAGAAAAGCAAAGGTAAATGGAGTTCCTCTATTAGTAAGCAAAATCTGCTAATTTTTCACAATTAAAGAAGGATGACAGAGATGAAAAGAAAACAAAAAAGCAAAAAAAATTTTGCAAGTACTATAAAGCAAATGATCATGTCATAAAGAACAAAATTGTCTGCAAAAGAGGCAAAGAAAAAGAGGCTAGAATGGTTGTTGGAAAGGCCTCTACATCGAAAAGAGAGTTTTGTAAACTAGTACAGAATGAGACCCATCTTCTCTTGAATAGTGTATGTCTATAGTAGACTCAAATGTTTGGTACTTTGATACTGGGGCAACCAAAAGTATTACCCCATAGCACAATTTCTTCACTTCACTCAGGCATGTCCCTACAGGGAATACTGTCACATGTGCCAACAACTCTTATCTTGTCATGGGAGTTGCTAAGATCATTTTGACTATTACTGATGGTAGTTCTTTTACATTATCAGATGATTTATTTGTGCCAGGGATCAAGAATAATCTGTTATCAGTTTCAGCTTTAGCCAAGATTATCTTGGTTGTGAAATTTGTTGATCATAGATGTACAATTCATGATCTGTCAAATGGCAATGTGATTATTGCTTCTGGCATTTTATGTCATGGGCTATATAAGCTCATGGGCTATATAAGCTCATAGACTATGAAAGATTTGTGAATGATTCAACATGTGCAGTACATGATTCTCAGGCTATGTCAGATGTAAAGCTTTGGCATGCATGCTTTGATCTTCTGAATTTCGCTAGTTTGATATGCCTGCAGAAATCTAAAATGATGTCCTCTTTGCCCAAACTTGAGGCACCCTCTAAACATGTCTGTGAAGGCTCTATTTTGGGAAAAATGCAGTGTTCCTCCTTTCCAAAAGATGGTTCAGTTCGAGCTACTCAAAAATTGTAGCTTGTTCATAGTGAGGTTTGTGGTAGCTTGTTCATAGTGATGTATGTGGTCCTATGTAGACACCCTCTTTTGGAAACTATCTTTACTTCGTGACTTTCATTGATGATTTTTCCAGGCATATTTTTCTGAAGTGTTAACATGCTTCAAATAGTTCCTGGTTTTGGCAAAAAATCTATCAACATGTATAATGGGCACCCTCCGTTTTGATCAAAGGGGGGAATATATGTCTTCAAATTTTAATGCATTTTTGGCTGAACGTGGGATAAAACTTCCAGTGTCGTATACATCTCAACAGAATGGTGTTGCTGAAAGGAAGAGTAGGTTACTCATGGAAATGGCGAGGTGTATGGTCAAGAGTCAAGCTTTGCCACATAGTTTCTGGCATAAGGTTGTTATGTGTGCAGCATATGTACTTAACAAGTGTTTCACTAAAGCGTTGTAGTTTATCACTCCATATGAGTCTTGGCATGGTTGCAAGACATCTGTTGCTCATATGTATGTTTTAGATTGTTTGGCATATGCATTAGTGCCTAAACAACAATGCAAAAAATTGGATGATAAAGCAGTGAAATGTATTTTTGTTGGGTATAGTTCTAAAAGCAAAGGCTATTGTTTGTATCATCCACATACTAAATGCATTTTGGTTAGCCATAATGTTCTTTTTGTGGAAGATGATATTCAACCATTACTTTCATGTACTAAGGAGACATTAGTTGGCTCCAAAGACATGTAGGACACATTGCTACCTCTTTTTATAGGTGGAAAGTCTAGTGCTAGTCCTAATGAGGTAACTCCTCAGCCTTTACAAGTTTCATGTGATGATGCACATCATTCTATTTCTTATGCAGATTTACATGATGCACTTTTTTATGAGAGAGCTGATATTGAGGAGGTAAAAACTATGCCAAAATGGGTGCTCTAGACTTTGCATGCAAGAAAATTAGATGCACCTCTATCATATCATACTCGTTTAGGCTCTCATAGTGCCTCTTTTGCATTAGATTGCTACGCTATGGTGGCTGGCTCTAGTCTTGGTGATGAGAATGAGCCTATTTTGATTGATGAAGCACAAAACTCAAAAAATTGGATGGTTGTTATGCAATCTGAATATGATGATGTAATGAAGAATGGTACCTGGTCTTTGTGTGACTTGCCTCCTGGCAAGAAAGCCATTGGCACTAAGTGGGTATACAAGCTGAAGCATAAGCCTAATGGAACAATTGAGACAAATAAAGCTAGGCTTGTTGCAAAGGGTTATGCTCAGAAAAGAGGGATTTATTTTGATGAGACCTTTGCTCCTACTTGCTGAATGACTACTATTCATAGCATCTGTGCACTTGCAGCTCATCATGGTTGGAATGTACATCAGTTGGACATTAAAACTACATTTTTGAATGGAGATTTGCATGAAGAAGTGTATGTTTTTCAGTCCCATGGCTTTGTGCAAAAAGGGCATGAAAACCAGGTATGCGGGTTAAAGAAGGCATTATATGGCTCAAAGCAAGAACCATGTGCTTGGTATGAAAAGATACATGGCTATCTGATTGCACATGGTTTTGAGAACAGTCCAACAAAGAGCACATTATATGTTAAGCATGCTAATGATGTGCTTCCAATCATTGTTGTGTATGTTGATGACATGTTGCTCACTAGTCCTCATGAGAAGTATATTGCTGATTTTAAGGCGGATTTGCATGTCTCGTTTGAGATGTCTAATTTGGGGCATTTGCATCGTTATTTGGGCATTTTATTTATGCAAGTTGATTGCAGAATAGCTTTGTGACAAACGAAATATATTGACATATTAATATAGCATTTTAGCCTTGAAGAGTGTAAACCTATTGCCACTCCTATGGAGACAGGTTTATGATTGAGTCTTCATTATGCTAGAGATGCATTTGATGTTATTCTCTATTAGCAGGTTGTTGGATGCTTAATTTACTTATGCATTACTCGGCCAAATATTGAGTTTGTTGTCTCACAAATGAGCATATTTATGCATTTCCCAGGTGTTAAGCATTGTCACGTGGTTAAGTGCATCTTTTGCTACTTGAGTGGTACCCAACTACTTGGATTATTTTATCCCAAGGGGGGGGATCACTAACGCCATATTTATATGCTTACATGCTTTTTTGACTCTCACTAGGTTAGTTGCTATGACACTTGTGTGTCCACTAGTGGCTTTTGCTTCATGCTTGGTAGCTCACGTATATCTTGGTTGAGCAAGAAGCAGCCTATTGTTGCCACTTCTAGTTGTGAGGCTGAGTATAAGGAAGCTTCCACAATGACTTTTTGAGTGTGTGAAGAGATGGATAGGTATGTGCTTGAAGATGAAGAGATGTTGCAAAATCCTTGATCTACATCAGCCAAATGAACTCCAGAAGTATATGGTGGGCCCTTTTAGCTTGCCAATGGATGTATTAGACACCCTATGTACCTTGGAAGATTACTCTCAAAAAGATAGATCAAAACAGATAAGTTGGAGTTAGCTCAGAGGTGAAAACTTGATATTCTTTGTTCATACACCTGTCCAGTGTTTTACATAATTCTCTGAGCACAGCAGCAGTTAGCTCAATTCCTCTTGCGGAAGTCTAGGCAACTTAAAGAGCTAACTTTCAAGAGTAATCTCATCAAAAATAATGAACCACACACTGAGAATGAGTTTTAACAAGTGATGACATCATCCCGATTTTCACGGGCTGCTACAGAAATAGACCAGTGAGCAGAAAAATCAACATAACTCAAAATGTAGAAATCCAATGATTATGAAAATTTGTATGGTTATACGCTGAATCCAACAAGCTTTAAATCACTGAATTTGGATAAGTAACCACTGAGAAATGGCTCTGACAAGATGAGTGAAAAAGTCGGGTACCTGACAGAGAAGTGAAGATGAACAGACCTTGTTGACTTCAAATGAACATAACTGAAGATTGCAACATCCAAATGACATGAAAATTTGTGAGCATATAGTAGACTTATAGAGCTAACTTTACCAAGTTAAACCACTGAAAATGATGCACCAAGCTCAGAGAAAACATCTCTGCAAGCTGACTGAGAAAACTGAGAGTAATGGCAGTGGGTAGTACACTTCACAAGAACATGGAAAGATGAACTCAAATAATCATGAAAATGAAAGTATATTGCTTGTACAATACAATGACTTACTGATACATATGTGTGCCTTGTAATCACACCTTGATATGGCATAAAGCTCAGCTCTTGGAGATCTTCACATAGGTCTCTCTAACCACAACTAAAATTGCCATCTATTTATAGTTGAGTTTGGGAGGCTAACTTCCCTCAATCACTCTCCAATCAATCAATGATTCATTTGATTCTCTACCTACCACAAATCATGAATTCGTGGCTTCTCTTTCCATTCTTGATCAAGTGGACTCAACCACTTAAGATTCTTTCACTTTTACATTAAGTAAACTCTTCAAAAGTTACAAGAGGTAGTTCACAACTGAACTTTACCTAGCTTCATTTTAAGGCTTTTTCTATGACTTTGTGGGACTCAAGCCAATACTTAGGCTTGTCATAGACTTGCTCCAATAGCTCCCCCTCAAGCCAAGTATGCTTGAGGTCTTCAATCTTCCAAGATTACCTGCAAACCAATCATAGCCTTGAATTTGCAAGTTTTGTACCATCCAATGCTTTGGTTAGAATATCTGCACATTGTTGATGAGTGGAAACATATGATATTTGAATCTCTTTGCTTAGAACCTTCTCTCGTACATAGTGATAATGAACTTCAATATGTTTAGTCCTTGCATGAAAAATAGGATTAGCAGCCAAGTGAATAGAACTCATATTGTCACCAAAAATAGTTGGAGTTCCAAACTCCAATCCAAGATCTTTGAATAATGTCTTCATCCACATAGCTTCTTGTGTAGCTATGGCAAGACCTCTATATTCAGCTTCAGTAGAAGAGAGAGCAACTGTGGGTTGCTTCTTGGATGACCATGAAATAAGCTTTGAACCTGCAAAGGTAAGATAACCTGAAGTGCTCCTTCTATCTTCCTTGGAGCTAGCCCAATCTGCATCAGAAAATAGCTTCAAACCTAAATCAGATACATAAGGATAATAAAGTCCTTCATTTATGGTTCCTTTGAGATACTTGAGAATCCTTTTGGCAGCATCCATATGTGGTTTCCTTGGTGTGTGCATAAATTGACTTAGCACACTCACACTGTAACATATATCTACTCTTGTCAATGTGGCATAGTTGAGACTACCCACTAGACTTTGATATGATGTGATGTCCTCTATGAGTTCACCTTCATGTGAGCTCAATTTGTGATTGACCTCCATTGGAGTACCTGCAATCTTACAATCTTGCATCTTGAATTTTGCCAACATGTCCTTAATGTACTTTCTTTGAGTGAGAAACAAACCATGATCTTTGTAGACAACTTCCAAACCTAGGAAGTAGGTAAGTGAACCCAAATCACTTATCTTGAACTCTTCTCTCATCTGATCTTTGATCTTCTTCATACCATCTGCATCATTTCCTGTCAATATAATATCATCTACATATACACATAGGTAGATGACCTCGGAATTACTCTTTTTAATAAAGAGTGAAGGATCTGCCTTGCTTGGTTGAAAGCCTTTGTCCTGCAAGAATGAAACAAGCCTAAAATTCCAAGCTCTTGGAGCTTGCTTGAGACCATACAATGCTTTGTTAAGTTTACACACATAATCAGGATAAACTTGATTCTCAAAACCAGGTGGTTGTGCCATATATACCTCTTCTGTTATCCAACCATTCAAGAATGCATTCTTTACATCTAGTTGAAGTATCTTCCAATTCTTGGAAGAGGCAATACTAAGCAAAACCCTAATAGTAGGCATCTTTGCCACAGGAGAGAAAGTCTCCTCATAATCAATTCCCTGAGTTTGTGCAAAGCCTTTTGCCACAAGCCTTGCCTTATACCTGTTAATTGAACCATCAGAATTCTTCTTGAGTTTATAGACCCATCTTGAGCCTATTACCTTCATGGATGAAGTCTTGGGCACCAAATCCCAAGTGTTGTTTTCCTCAAGTGCTTCAATCTCTTCCTTCATTGCATGCTTCCATTCTGTTTTTGCTTTGGCCTCTTCAAATGATGATGGCTCCTCTTGGTTTATGTCCTGTGCTATGTAGATAGAATGTTTAGTTACTAATGAGGTGTCAAACCCATACCTTTCTGGTTTTTTCTTTTCCCTCATAGATCTTCTTAGGCCATGATGTGATGATTCTGCTTCATGTCCAAGTTCCTGCAATTTTTCTTTACCTTTAGACTTCCATGCTTTGATCTTTTCCATGTGAGATTCTTCATCATCCTCTGAGGTGTCTTGTTCTTCAATCTTTGATTGTTCTCTACCAAGCTTTGGAAAATCTTCTTCAAGATCATATGGTAAATTGATCTTCCTGCATGAATCTTCATACCATGAATTGTTCTCATCAAAAACTACATCTCTGCTTACCAAGAATCCTTTGTTGGTAGGGTTGTATAACCTGTAGCCCTTTTGATTGTTGTCATATCCAATAAATACACACCTTTCTGCCTTTGGATCCATCTTGCCTCTAACCTGTGAAGGAACATGAGCAAAAGCAATACATCCAAAAATTTTACAATGATCTAAGCTTGGTCTTCTTCCATTCCAAGCCTCATATGGAGTCATCCCATCAAGGGATTTTGAAGGCAACCTGTTAATCAAGTAAGTGGCTGTAGATACAGGCTCAGCCCATAAGTAATTAGGTAAATGCTTTTCATTTAACATAGACCTTGCAGCTTCAACAATTGTCCTATTCCTCCTTTCTGCCACTCCATTTTGCTCAGGAGTGTACCTTGTAGTTACCTCTCTTTTGATTCCTCTTTCTTGAAGAAAAGAATCAAACTCATGGGAGAAATATTCTCCCCCTCCATCTGACCTTAGCCTTTTTAGTGATTTACCTGTTTGATTCTCCACAAGAGCCAAATATCTTTTGAAACATGAAAAAACTTCATCTTTGTGTTTCATAAAGAATAGGATAGTCCATCTGCTGCAATCATCAATAAAGGAAACATAATACCTTGATCCAGATATTGAAGCTTCCTTGCTAGGTCCCCATACATCTGTATGAACCAACTCCAAGAGATATCCATGCATATAACCTTTCTTCATGAATGGTAACCTGTGAGACTTTCCAAATTGACATGCACTACACTTATAAATCATATGTTGTTTTGACAAATTAGGAAGTCCGAGTACACTTTGGTCCCTGCAGATTTGCTTTAATGACCTTTCACCAATATGTGCTAACCTTTTGTGCCATACTTCCAATTCTGTGAGTGTCTGACTACCATAATTAAAGAGAGCAATGTTTGTAGTGTCCTGTAATTCAAATGTGAACAATCTACCTGTCTTTTCACCTTTTGCAATTCTTCTGAATCCTTGACTTGGATCTTCAACAAATGCTCTTGCTTTTGTGAACCTGACTTGCAACCCTTTCTCTACTATCTGCCCAACACTTATCAAATTCTTTGTAATGGTAGGGACATAGAGTACCTTACTGAGTAGGTTGATGTTTCCATCAGGTGCTTTGACATTGCCTATTTTCTCCACAGGATGTTTTGTATCATCTCCTGTTTGTACCTCATGCTTATTCCTTGGATCTTCTAAATCTGATAGGAGTGCCACATTTCCTGCCACATGATTTGAACAACCTGAATCTATGTAGAAAACATGCTCATCAGATTTACCTTGTGGCATAGCCATGTTCATGATCAATAATGAATCCTCTTTGTTTGAGTCTTCTGTGTAGTTATTGTAGTCTCTCCTTCCTTTGTAGCCTCCTTGATAGCTTGAATGATTGTAGTTGTAGTTGCCATGGTAGTTGTTGAACCTTCCTCTTGAGTAGCCATAACTTCCTCTATTGTATCCTCTGCCTCTTTGATTCCTGGAATTCCTAAAGCAATTTTCAGTTGTATGATTAGTTAATCCACAAATAGAACATGAGTTGGAGTCTTGGGATCTCCCCCTGCCTTGTCTACCTCCTCTTCCTCTACCTCTGCCATGTCTTCCTCTACCTGCATAGTTAGCTTGATATGTACCTGCTTCATCATCCACTTTCTTTGCCTTTCCTTTGTTATCTTTAGACTTGCTTTTATCCGTGTATAAAGCTGAAGATTGATTACCTTTAGAGCTTTCTCCATTTTTGATAAGCTTTGCCTCTTGGGTAAGTAGTTGTCCAATGAGTGTATTGAAATCAGGTACATGCATGTCCATGTACAAATCCATAGCTGTGGTGAATGCTTCCCACTTGTCATCTGCCTTCAAGCCATTGATGACCTGCCTTACAATTTTCTCTTCATCTATTACCTCTCCAATGCTTCCCAACTAATCCGCTATGTCCTTGAGCTTTGTGACAAAATCAGTCACATTTTGTTTGGGAGCCTTCTTGAGAGTTGTGAACTCCAGCCATAGTTGATGCTTCCTAGCTTTGGTACTTGAAGAAAAGAAAGCTTCAAGTGCATCCCACACTTCCTGAGATGTCTTACAACTTCTAATGTGAGGCAACAAAAAATCTGAGATAGAGTTGAGGAGATAAGACCTTGCAAGTGCATCCTTGGAGCACCATGTGCTCAATCTTTCTTGCTCTTCTTGTGTTGGTTGACTTTTGTTCTTGAAACTTGGCATAACTTCATCTCCAGCCACATAACCATATAAAATTCTACCTTGGAGATAAGCTTCCATTCTTAATGACCAAGCTGAGTAATTACCTCTATCCAATTTGTCAATTGATGAAGTAAATCCATCTGCCATGTTGTCCAACCTTGCTCTGATACCACTGTGAAGAGATGGATAGGTATGTGCTTGAAGATGAAGAGGTGTTGCAAAATCCTTGATCTACATCAGCCAAATGAACTCCAGAAGTATATGGTGGGCCCTTTTAGCTTGCCAATGGATGTATTAAACACCTTATGTACCTTCGAAGATCACTCTCAAAAAGATAGATCAAAACAGATAAGTTGGAGTTAGCTCAGAGGTGAAAACTTGCTATTCTTGGTTCATACACATGTCCAGTGTTTTACATAATTCTCTGAGCACACCAGCAATTAGCTCAATTCCTCTTGGGGAAGTCTAGGCAACTTAAAGAGCTAACTTTCAAGAGTAATCTCATCAAAAATAATGAACCACACACTGAGAATGAGTTTTAACAAGTGATGACATCATCCAGATTTTCACGGGCTGCTACAGAAATAGACCAGTGAGCAGAAAAATCAACATAACTCAAAATGTAGAAATCCAATGATTATGAAAATTATACTAGACAGTAAGCTGAATCCAACAAGCTTTAAATCACTGAATTTGGATAAGTAACCACTGAGAAATGGCTCTGACAAGATGAGTGAAAAAGTCGGGTACCTGACAGAGAAGTGAAGATGAACAGACCTTGTTGACTTCAAATGAACATAACTGAAGATTGCAACATCCAAATGACATGAAAATTTGTGAGCATATAGTAGACTTATAGAGCTAACTTTACCAAGTTAAATCACTGAAAATGATGCACCAAGCTCAGAGAAAACATCTCTGCAAGCTGACTAAGAAAACTGAGAGTAATGGCAGTGAGTAGTACACTTCACAAGAACATGGAAAGATGAACTCAAATAATCATGAAAATGAAAGTATATTGCTTGTACAATACAATGACTTACTGATACATATGTGTGCCTTGTAATCACACCTTGATATGGCATAAAGCTCAGCTCTTGGAGGTCTTCACATAGGTCTCTCTAACCACGACTAAAATTGCCATCTATTTATAGTTGAGTTTGGGAGGCTAACTTCCCTCAATCACTCTCCAATCAATCAATGATTCATTTGATTCTCTACCTACCATAAATCACAAATTCGTGGCTTCTCTTTCCATTCTTGATCAAGTGGACTCAACCACTTAAGATTCTTTCACTTTTACATTAAGTAAACTCTTCAAAAGTTACAAGAGGTAGTTCACAAGTGAACTTTACATAGTCTTCATTTTAAGGCTTTTTCTATGACTTTGTGGGACTCAAGCCAATACTTAGGCTTGTCATAGACTTGCTCCAACAGAGTGTGTGTGTGTGGCTTAGACACCTTATGGAAAATTTGGGTGTAAGTTAGTCTTCTACCACCACCATCTTCATTGATATTCATAGTGCATTAGAAGTTGGGAGGAACCCTGTATTCCATTCTCACACTAAGCACATTGAGGTGCATTATCATTATGTTAGGAAGAGCTTCTCTATTGGAGAGATCAGCTTGGCATATGTGCCCATGCAAGAGAACATTGCAGACCTTTTCATGAAGGCTCTGCCTAGGGAGAAGTTTGAAGCTATCCAAAAAGCTTTGGGCTTACTTCCTTTTTTGGATCGATTCACATAGCTTGGCACTTCCTTATACATGAGAGCTAGCTTTTTGTTCATGGCATCACTCCTAGGGGGGATTTGTTGATATATTTAGGTAGTGATGTGTGTGAACACACTAGGACCACTGGGTCACTTTTTCCCCTCTTTAGGAGTTTTTTTCCCCCTGGCTTATATATATGCCTATTGCGTAATGGGTTACTTATCTTTGTACATTCTAGTGGTAATACATTCATTATTGTGTGTTGTGATCCAAGCTTCTTCTTCTTCTTCCTTGTGTTGTTCACGTGCTTCCGCGGACCTCAAACTCCAACATACATCATTATGAACAAACTGTAATTTTCTTGTAGTATGTGTATGACTATCTTTTCGAAAAGAATCACAATGCGTTTTTCCATGAATGCAACCTTCATATACATGCTTTTCAATGGACTCAAGTGTTGGCAAACCAATAATCATGTTGTTCTTTTGCAAGTAAAGCAAACTATTGAAGTTCAAATGACCAAAACGAGCATGCCAAAGCTTCATTTCAGTCATGGAAGAAGTATGAGCAAGCAAGGCATTTGAGGTAGCCCTCTTTATGAATCCATGCAATACAAACCATTACATAATGTACCAGACATCATGATAATATCACCATTGCTGAAATCATGAACCATACACTTATCATCAACAAAGTGTACATGAACTCCAGCTTTGGCAATCAACGAAATTGAAATTAAGCTCTTCTTGATATTAGGCACATACAATGCATTTTTCAAAAGAATCACACCTCCATTTATATTCGTAAGCTCAATTTCTCCTAGTCCAATGATAAAATAAGAGCCAGTGTTTGCACACACCACATGTCCTCCTTTGGGTGCATCTTTCAAAGATGCAAAAAAAACTTTTGCATGAACTTATGTGCTTTGAACCACCACTATCAAAGAACCAATCCGAATTAGCCTCACTCACAACCATACATTTAGAATGCAAAGATGTATCATAACGACATGTAACAATGCATGCCCAAAAATCTTGATCCATGTTAGCTTCATTATTCTTTGTATTTGCTGAATTTTTAGCAATAGACATGCTCGATTTCTTCTTCTTCTTTTCATTGCACTTAGCAAGCTTTCTACACTCATCAATAGTATGTCTAGACTTTTGGCAATATTTGCATAAGGCTTCTTCTTTTGCAAATCAACATCATTAGAGGAATGAGTGGAAGAGTAAGTTTGAGGCTTTGGTTTTCATGAACCCAAAGTTGAACCATACTTGCTTTTCCCTTTTTATGAGATAGAAAATGCTTGTGTTCCCTCAATAAAACCACTCCTATTCACTCTAGATTGTTCTTCTTGCAAAAGAAGAGACACAACCTCATCAAATGCATACATATTGGGGTTCCCTTTTCAACCAAACAAAGCTTAGTAGAAAAGCTTTGAAAAGATTTTGGTAATCCTTTCAACAATCTAGAGATGAGGGATGCATCTAGAATAATTTCATCTATGTTTGCCAATTGCTCTTTCAAGGCCTTGATGTGTATCACATACACATCCACAGACTCATTTCCATCCATACATACATTCTCAAGTTTCTTCCTCAAGTGTGCAACACATACTTCATTATGCACGGCATACAAAGAAGCAAGAGTGTTCCATGCCTGTCTTGATGTAGAACATGACCGAATGTGTGGAACTATATGATGCTTCACAAAAAGTGCAATCAATGCATGAGCTTGAGCATCTTTTCCATCCCATCTAAGCTACTATTATGTACGTGGAGAAGGGGAAACCACTGTACTTGAAGAAGACGCTTCATCTGTGACAGTGAATTGTGAAGTAGAAGAACATGCAGGTCTTCGATCTACAAATCCCACTATGTTCTTGTTTTGCAACAAGAACATGCTTCATCATGTAAGACCACATTGGATAGTTGGTCCCATCAAGCTTATCTTGATTTTGAAGCATGCCAAACAAGTCATTCTTTCCCGCCATTTTGCTAAAGAACAAGAATGTGAAAAAATCTTTACTTTGATGAAAGTTGAGATGAATGCTAAAATTTCAACTCACAAACCATCACTCTAATGGCGATTCTGACTGCACGAATGGCTTTGAAATGTGGGTAAAACTTGAGTGCAACTAGTGCAATTGATGGAAATATTTCTTGGCTACTCAAATTCATTATTCTATGCTCGAAAGTCGATTTGCATTGTTAAAAGTGTGCATGCCGCGATGCGAAAAACTAAAACTTAAGAAGGATCTCAGCCTACTTTGATACCACTATTGGGTATGTGTAGAAGTGAGAGAGATGCACAAGAAGCATACACAAGGAGCAGAAATGCAGCAAGACACACGAAGATGATGAATAGCTAGAATAGCTCTCTGTATTGAGGATGATCAAAACTGAAGTAAGAGCTGAATAATATCCCTAAGTACAAAGTTCCACCACATATGAGTGAATCATGTATGTGGTAACATGGGGAAAACCTTTATCCAACACTAGAGTAAAAAGCATCCATGTATAGGGAAAAGGTTCACATCAAAGCTACTTGAGGAACACATATGTGTAACAATAGTCAAGTTGGACACTTAGAATGTTGAGATAGAATTATGATAACATGAAATATTCAAAGAACTACTCATCACAAAGACAAATCCATGATAAACATTCAAAAAATCAACATGAAATCACCATGAAAGCTTAATGACAAGATTCAAAGAAAAGAGAGAGCTCTCAAATTCTCATTAATCATCAAAAAATACAAAATGATCTAACCACCCCAAAAATGAGTCACAATTGATTTAAATACTATTTCAATTGTCCCTTTTCACACTTTAAAATAAGTCCTCTAAACTTCTATTCTAAATTTCTACTCACTTGGGAGCTCCAAAAATTCTACAAAAATTACATAAGTTACATCGTGTCATGAGGAAGACTCTTCCTCATTTTTACATCAATCCAAGTCATCTAAACTACTAAATTACAAATTTTATTGGCTTTTCGTCTTCCATCAAAATGTTCTTCCAACATCCGTCCCCTCCTTGCCTTTTGTCATCCTTGATAAAACATGGTAGTGACCTTGTTTACTGTCTTTTCTTTCTTTGGTACATCTAACACTACAGCATATGAGGTCCATACTGGCTCTCATACTAGTGAAAATACACATGGGGAAAATGCCCACGGCATCAAAATAGTCATCAATATAAGAAAAAATTTCATAATGCTGGTATAAGCATCATTATAAGCGTCAATACAAAATAAGCCTCTATATAATCGTCGGTATAATCATCGGTATAAATCTCTTTATAGGTGCTCATATATGCATCTATATTTCCCTAGCAATACTGATGGTATACACGTCGGTAGGTCCCTGGTAATAACAGTGATATATGCACAGATATACATGCTAGTATGTCCTTGGCAATACCAATGCCTATACCGATGACCATGCCTACAAACACAAATTGGGCAAAATGTAGTGTCCCTTTCTGCAACAACATGACGATGTGGTTGTGTCCCAATGGCTAGTACACTATGCCCAAAAAAAAACCAAGTACATGTCATGACATGTATTGTAGTGGTTTTTAAATGATGTACTTGCATGATGGGAAACCAAAACAAGATCTGATAAAGAAAAATACATTTTCAAACATAAAAAAGATATAGGAGCACAATGAGAAGTGATGTATAAATAGATTTGTGCCCATCATATACAACCAAAACAAAGTTGCAAAGAGTAATCAAATACATAATAGAACAATGGCATAAATGAACCATGTACAAAATTGTGGCAAACCACTACCATATATAAAATTGTGGCACACCACTACCATACACAAAACCAAAGGGATCAAAACATCTATATATGTAGTCCTACAACAAAGGACATTCATGAAATCAGACAAATTGAAATGATGTTCATACCAACAACTAAAAAACCCTAAACCAAGTTCAAAAGTTCACCTCATGGTAGACTATCCCATGAAATGATCATATTGTGTCCCTCCAAGTCTTGCAATAGCAAAACCATCCCATGACAATATTTGAAAGTCTCCTCTACTTGTGTTAGGGGATGACCCTCTGCCATCTCCTACAACAAATACGCAAACGTGAGACCAACAAACATGATGTTCTTAACATACGCAAATTCATTCAGCAAAATGATACTTACAAACTCATGATGCATCATGTCATAACTACTACTACCCAAATGTGGTGCTCCGACCACCTCTAGACGTGTAGCTATTGCATCTCACTGATGATGATATCGATCAAGATTCTACTACTGCTCATCTCAAATCATCTCCTACTCCTCAGTATCTAGCCATACAAGCTTCAATAATCCTCCTCTCAAATGATCATCGATGTGACATCACCTCACATGTGTGTTGAATTCACTATGAGCTAATAATAGGGTGCCCAAGTTTTGGCCAATATTGGTGATAGATCACCTCTGTGATGTAATTCTTGTGATCCTTGGCTTGTGAACTCCACTTGACCATGACAAATTTTCCAAATTTTATTGTGCACAACTCTTGTATCTGCTGACACATGGCCTTTTTGGCTACATCCATCACTAGAGCCAAGAGAAAGATATCCATCTCAATGATTAACTTATGAATCTTTCATTGCTAAACACTATGCATATATGTTGGGTTGTAGAGTATGCACACATATTCATTTGTGCATGGAAACCCTCCCTTGATCATGAGAATAACCCTCTTTGTATATACTTAGAGTTTCACATAAGAACACCCTCTTAGGACACTTTTTGATATTTCTCCAATACAATGGTAGAGAAGCCTTGTAAATAATCCACCTTTTTGCAAAAATAGAGAAATAAATATGAAAAATCCCACTCCTCTATTTCTTGGGATTTGGTTGTGAGAAAAGGAATATTTGCAAAAGATATCCTAAGATATGGTAGTTAGACACATGCTCCCTTTTTGACTAGTCAAAGGATCACATGGGGAAGAGAAATTCTTCTATAAATATAGAAGCCCTTATTTGTAAAAGGGGAACTATTGGTTCGACATGAGTTTCATGTATATATCCTTTTATGAATGGAAGATCACTCTTTTAGTCTTATACTATGTGCAATTCTTGTATTTTGTCTTTGAGTGTGAGAGAGAGGTATGTATGTGCATGCTTGTGTCTCCTTTGTTTATGAGTAGAATCTTGCATTTCTTGTATTTTCCACTTGTGAGAAGGATCCTTGATGAGCCTTCTCTCCATGTTCTCAAGGGCAGGTTGCATAGCTTGGAGCAGATGGCCAATGGCTTTAGCATGTTGGAGGTTGGGTTGGATGAAAGGAGAGTCTTTCTTGAGCCCTCCTCTTGCTTCCATGCAAGGTGGTGTGGGTCTTGGCTCCCCTTGGGAATAATACAACAACACATTTTGGCACCGCTACTGGGGAGAACGGCCTTTCATCACTTGGAGAGCTCAAGAATGTGTGGTAAAGTATTGTGTCACAATTTTTCTTCTCATTTGCTAGGATTCAGTTATTGCATGGCATTTACCTCCTTCATTTAGACCATTAGCTCCCCATTTCTTGTTTTTAGTAGGGTAATTTTAGTTCATGTTTGTTTGATGCACAAGAACATCCCCTGACCCCCTTCTCTCTCTCTCTCTCTCTCTCTCTCTCTCTCTCTCTCTCTCTCTCTCTCTCTCTCTCTCTCTCTCTCTCTCTCTCTCTCTCTCTCTCTCTCTCTCTCTCTCTCTCTCTCTCCCTCCACACACATACACACCTCTACACACACACACACACACTGGCATCTCCCCATCTCTGTCATCTCTTAATGAGGGTGTCTGTCTTGGATTGGGGGAAAGGTAGTCATCTATGTAGGCCCTCCATCTTTTCAAGAAAAACCAAAGAAAAAATAAGGAAATAAATAAATTTTGTTTGAAAGCTTTATACATCAGATGCCTTCATCTCCTCTGAATGGGGCATTCTTGTTTTGAGCACTTACATGTAGGTAGAAGTCATCAAGTTTTGGGAGAAAAAGAATGCTCTCTTGTGCATTTATTGTCTGACTGAGCCTCCATTTTGTGGATCTTGTGTTCTACCTTCCCTCTCGTCAGCATTGTCATGATGGTGGGTTGTTGGGGGAGCTTAATCCTCTCCCATACCTCCTTTTGAGCCATTTCTGAGGTTGAGCATCAGGTGCTCCCCTTTCTTTGTTTGTTCATTAGCGTTGAGCATCGACCGTTCCCCCTTGTGCTTCATGCTCTTTTGCCCTTTGATTGCTCTATGGATCAGAGCTTGGAGCCCCCTTCTCAGGGTTGAGCTCTAATGTTTCCCCATTTCTCCTTTGAGAGAAATCGCTATGGGGGCGAGGGGGTCGAGCTTTTCAATTGCTTCCCTCTCATGTGGGAAACCATCCTTATAGAGGTCAAGCGGCTCATGTGCTTCCTTTTCTTGCCTTGAACTATGGAGTCGGTTCAGTCAATGGCTTCCCCTCTATGGACCAAGCAAAGGAGCTGCTCTTGTTGCACTCTATCTATTGGTGTCAAGCTTCTTGTTGGTGTCAAGCTTCCTAGAACAAGCCATTGTGCTCTCTCGAATTTGCTAGGAGGTGAGCTTTTGGTCAAGAATGTTGCATTAGGAATGCATTTCTACTCATTTGCTTCCATCTTGTCTCACCACTTAGGGGCAAGTACTGTGGTCGCTCCCCTTTTCTTCCCTTCTAATGCTCTTTGAACACCTTGTTGTGGGGCTAGGCTCGGTGCACAATTCCCATTTTCTGGATCAATTGCCACTTCTAATGCTAAACTTTGATTGCTCCCTACAATCTCTTCTCTAGTAGCTCGATGCATGTTCTATTGGCTAAGTCGGGCTCTCGTAACCTCCAAAGAAGCTTTTGATTATGGTCTCTCCACTGCCCTTACCTCCTCAATGCCATTTGAAGGTGAAGTCTACTCAGTTGCTGTCAATGGGTTATGATTTTATGCTTCAGGATGTGCATCCAAGGGCTTGACTATTGTTGGTGCTTTAGAATTGGCTGATCTTTTTAAGGAATCGATGTTTGGAGTCAGCAAAGTTTCATAGCATGTTGAATTCATGGTTCTAAATGTAGTAAGAAAATGCCTGACATAGACTATTTTGTTTTGATGTACTAAATCTTTATGATACAATTCTATCTATGATCTACCATATGTCGACTTACCTTTTGTTTGTGATAGATGACGATACTATTGGGAATGCACATTGTCCTATTCTTCAATTTTTTTATTCTACTATATTTGGAAAATGTTTGAGTTATGCATTAGCACATGCTGATCTGCATGATATTCTCTACCTACATGTGTTCTCCATGGAGGCAATGTTTTGCAAAATGCAGTTATGATGCTATCATGTGTTCTTGGCATATGCCTACTTAATCAGTTGTGTGTCTTTGATTTTGACGCTTTGGGACGAGGCCTATCCATTTTAAATTGTTGACAAAATTTTATGGGCATCACATGAGATTTTGATCTATTTTTATAGCTTACAGTTGGAGCCATTGTTTGAATTCAAATTCAAACTCTCACCAAAAAGTGAATCCTAAACTTTAGGACTTGTTTTCTCATCAATCACCTACCAAATGATTCGTGATTTGATTCCTCCTAACTCCACGTGAGAGTGAGTGCTATGCACTTTTACAAGGATAAAGTAAATACCTTTTACAAGAGAATAGTCATATGTGACTTTAAGTGATTATATGAAGTGAATACTAATTATCCAAGTATGTAGGTTTGGACTCATTTGTACCAACACAGATAATGCATGATTGTTGTTGGACATGCCTTTTAGGGATGTTTTGAATGATTGCATCAATAGATAGAACAATGTTCAATATTATGTTTATTTCTCATTTGCCTCAATGATTGAGTTTTTCGAGCCAGTAGGTGTGTTGCAATTCATTCCTACCTTTATTCTGACTTCATCGAGTACATGAAAAAGGTTAAGCTAGTGATCATTTGAGTTATGTGTAGCCAAGGGCTTTATCTTTGACTATGTGCTATCATTAGAAGCCTGACCATTTTAGGTGGCTTCATTAGAAAATCAAGGCATGGATGACTTAATGGTTGCATGTTCCAAATAAGGATGTTGTTTCATGGAATCATGTGTACAAAAAGACTTTCACGGATAGAGCCTGTTCTCTACACTATTCAAGATGATTTAGGAATTTGGTGTGACTCTATCAACAACAAGACACCAATCTTGTTTTCATTGCTGATTTGAGGTTGTGTCCCTATAGCACGTGGATTGGGGGGAGCCCTACATATCTTGTAGCTAGCTATTAGGATGAATAATAAAGTTGATATTTCTTTCTCACCTCTAATAAAGCGCATGAAGAGACTTTTTTTAAAACACTTTTTTTGGAGGAACTAAAACTTCTTGAATTTTCCATTGTATGACGAATCCAAGATTTGAATTGTGATCATCTAGTTGATAATGCAAGTTTATGTCATTTGCTCTTGTTGTCATCCAAACAGCATTGGTGGTAATCAAAGACTAGCTCTCTTGAACACAATAAGTGATGTCTAGTACCAATGAAAGTGTTTGCCTTCCTTTCATAAAAATCTCAATTTCTTATTTCTTGATTTCAGTATGTATCTTTGGGGGGAGCTCATTGTGATTATCCCATATGAGGAATGAGTTGATGTCATGTTTACCATGATTGTGAATTTTCTTGGTCACTCTCTCTTAAAGTAGTCACATGGGAAGACCCTTCTCCAAGCTCACTCAGGTCTCATCAAGAATAGGTACTCACTACTCAAAAAGAAAAGATCTACATTAAAAGAACCACACCTCACTGCAATTGATACACATGCTAATTGTGTTGGAGTTAGACGTCTACGGAAGCACACAAACAGCACAAGGAAGAAGAAGAAGCTTGGAGCACAACACACAATAGTGAATGTATTACTAGAGAATGTACAAAGGTAAGTGGCCTATTAGGGCAATACGCTTATATACAAGCCGGGGGAAAAAAACCTCCTAAAGAGGGAAAAAGGTGTCTCGGTGGTCCTAGAGTGTTCACACACATCACTACATAAATATATCAACAAATCCCCTCTGGGAGTGATGCGGTGAACAAGTAGCTGGCACCCATGTATAAGGAAGTGCCAAGCTATGTGGAAATCACTCCACAAAAGGAAGTAAGCCCAAAGCTTTGCGAAAAGCTTCAAACTTCTCCCTAGGCAGAGCCTTCGTGAAAAGGTGTGCAATGTTCTCCTGCGTGGGCACATATGCCAAGCTGATCTCCCCAGCAGACAACCTCTCCCGGACATAATGATAATGCACCTCAATGTGCTTAGTGCGAGCATGGAACATAGGGTTCCTCGCAACTGCCAATGTGCTCTATTTGTTAGTGAAGATGGTGGTGGCCGAAGACTGACCAACACCCAAATCAGCCATAAGGCATCTGAGCTACACACACTCAATAGTAGATGTGAAAGCTACCCTATACTTAGCCTCACAACTGGAAGTGGCCACAGTAGGCTGCTTCTTGCTCAACCAAGATATACATGAGCTACCAAGCATGAAGAAAAATCCACTAGTGGACACAGGAGTGTCATAGCAACCAGCCCAATCAGAGTTAGAAAAAGCATGGAAATCTGGCGGTAGTGATCCCCCCTTGGGATAAAACAACCCAAGTAGACAAGTACCACTCAAGTAGCAAAAGATGCGCTTAACCGCCTACCAATGCTTGAGTCATGGGCAATGCATAAATCTGCTCATCTGTGAGACAGCAAATTGAATATCTGGCCCAGTAATGCATAAGTAAACCAGGCATCCAACAGCCTGCTGATAGTGAATAGCATCAAATGCATCTCCACCATCATGAAGACTCAATCCTAAACCTGTCTCCATAGGAGTGGCAATAGGCTTACTGTCTTCAAGGCCAAAATGCTGCAATAATGTGTCAATATATTTCATTTGACACAAAACCATTCCACCATCAACTTGCATAAATTGAATGCCCAAATAGTGATGCAAATGCCCCAAATCAGGCATCTCAAATGAGGCATGCAAATCAGCCTTAAAATCAGCAATATGCTTCTTAATAGGACCAATGAGCAACATGTCATCAACATAGACGACAATGATCAGAAGCACATCATTTGCACGCTTAACATATAAGGTGCTTTGAGTTGGACTGATCTGAAAACCATGTGCAATCAAATAGGCATGTATCTTCTCATACCAAGCATGTGGTGCTTGCTTTAAACCATATAATGCCTTCTTTAACCTGCACACCTGGTTTTCATGCCCTTTCTGCACAAAGCCACGGGGCTAAAACACATACACTTCTTCATGCAAGTCACCATTTAGAAATGTTGTTTGAATGTCCAACTGATGTACATTCCAACCATGATGAGCTGCAAGTGCACAAATGCTACGAACAATAGTCATTCGGCAAGTATGTGCAAAGGTCTCATCAAAATCAATGCCTCTTTCCTGTGCATAACCCTTTGCAACAAGCCTAGCCTTATACATGTCAATTGTACCATCAGGCTTACACTTCAGCTTGTATACCCACTTAGTCCTAATGGCCTTCTTGTCAGGAGGAAATTCACATAAAGACCAAGTACCATTCTTCATTATAGCATCATATTCAAATTGCATGACAGCCATCCAATTTTCTGAATTTTGTGCTTCATCAAACGAAACAGGCTCATTCTCATCACAAAGACTAGATGCAGCCATAGCATAGCAATCTGATGCAAAAGAGGCACTATGAGAGCCTGAACAAGCACGATATGACAGAGGTGCATCTAATTTGCTATCATGCAAAGTCTGCACCAGCCATTTCGGCATAGTTTTTGCCTGCTCAATATCAGTTCTCTTATCAACTAGTGCATCATGTAAATCTGCATCAAAAATGGAATGATCTGCATCATCACATGAAACTTGCAAAGGATGAGAAGTTGCCTCATTAGGACCAGCACTAGAATGTCCACATGTAAAAAGAGGCAACGAATGATAGCCTTTACTTTAAGAACTATACCCAACAAAAATACATTTTACTGCTTTATCATCCAATTTTCTGCGATGTTGTCCAGGCACTAATCCATATGCCAAACAACCAAAAACACGCAGATGTGCAACAGATGGCTTGTGATCATGCCAAGCCTCATATGGAGTGATAGACTGCAGTGCTTTAGTGGGACACCTTTTCAGTACATATGTTGCACACATGACAGCCTCAAGCCAGAAACTATGTGGTAAAGTCTGACTCTTGACCATACACCTCGCCATCTCCATGAGTGACATGTTCTTTCGTTCAGCAACTCCATTCTATTGAGGTGTATACGGCACTGTACACTGGTGTTTTATCCCACGTTCAGCCAGAAATGCATTAAAATCGGAAGACATATATTCCCCCCCTTGATCTGAACGGAGGGTGCCCATTTTACAAGTTGACAGATTTTCAGCCAAAACCAAAAACTATTTGAAGCACATGTACACTTCAGACTTTGCCTTCAATGGATATACCCATGCATGCATGGAAAAATCATCAATGAAAGTCACGAAGTAAAGATAATTTCCAAAAGAAGGTGTCTGCATAGGAACACAGACATCACTATGTACAAGCTATTTGTTTTGTATCGACCCGCAAACCTATCTGTTTTGTATCGACCCGCGAACCTATCTATTTTGTATCGGCTCATTCTCCTTCATACTCCAAAGTACATAGTGCGTTTCTTTGCACTTATCGCATGCCTATAAGCTCTATTTGAGTCTCCATAAGCTCAAGGGCTGGTCTTGTGCTGGTTGGCTAGACCAAACTCCGTCGCTTCGAAACACATTTTTCTACCTTCTACAAGCTTCTCCAAGTTCTTTCAGTGGTATCAGAGCTAGATCAAAATGGGTGACGGCTTTCCCTTAATGATCGAGAAGCTTGATGGACACAACAATGCAGCTTGGCAAATCAGAATGGAGGCATATTTGCAAGGTAGAAATCTTTATGGAATTGCAGTAGGTGATCAAGATATGCCTATTCCAAGATCCAAAGGAGGACCTACACAAGAGGAGACAGATAAGCTCACACTTTGGTGCGCAAGGGATGCTCAAGCAAGTTTGTACATACTAAACTCTATCTCTGATTTTTTATTACCACATATTAGAGGATGCAAGACATCTCAAGAGACTTGGGATGCCCTTGAGACTTTCTTTTATGCTAGTACCAAAGCAAGAAAGAATCATCTTTGGAATGAGTTCACACAAATGAAGAAGACACCTACACAAACCATCATAGAGTTTGTTACCAAGGTCAAGGAGGTTTTGGATCAGTTAGCATCCATTGGAGAGTTGATTGAAGAAGAGGTCATCATGAGGAAAATTATCAACGGCATTTGAAGTGATAAGCAATGGCAATCCTTCACGATGGCTTATGATCTCATCATGGATGTGCAAACTCCAGACTTCAACATCTTTCTTGGACAACTCTTCAATCAAGAAGCCAACAATAGCATAAAGGAAGGTAACTCTTATCTATTAAACATCAAGCTTCAAGCTACAAATTCGTGGGGAATCTTTTTTGGACATGTGGAGCAATCAAAGGAAGCCAAAAGCCACAAGATTCCATCAAGAAAAGGCACTCAACCACTCCCCAAGTCATCTCAACTAATTCCTCCAAGTTAGGAGGCTGATTTGGAAAGGTAGTTCCTAGATTTTAGGGGCACACTTCTCACTATAAAAGGAGCATGTATCCCGACTTCTTTTGGGCCATCTTCTTGGAGTTTTAGCTCATGTAAAGTGAGCACTAAGTGCTGGAGTTGGATAAGCAAGCCCCTTGCTTAAGCTAGCCCCTTGCTTACTTGTTTCTTTTCTTTTAGTAGGCATATCTATGTGTGTGCGCAGGCAGTGTTGCAACTCTCTACCCCTGAGTTGTTAGCATTGGTTCTCCCTCATATTGTATCCATTTGATGTAATTCTTGTCTCACTGGATAGCTATTAGAGTCTACTTTATGCTCACAAATTCTCTAGAGCATTCTCTGAGTAATCTCGGAGCAACATTCATTTTAGTGAAGTTGTGTGATTGATATCTCTTTGTGTGTAGGCTCTGTTGAAAATATTTTGCTCTCTGTTGTAAGGGCTGGTTCTCCTTCACTATTTATTCATTTGCTATGATTTTGGTGTCATTGGGTATCTATTAAAGTGCTCTAAAGTTGACCCAAGTTTGAGATTCATTCTTTGTATAATCTCTGAGAAAAGATTGCTGGAGTGAAGTGAGGTCTCTGCTTGACTAGCAATTGTGAGCATTCAACTAGTTCATGTTGTAGACATTGTTTCTCTTTGTGTAAGCATCCACTTGAAGTAAAATTTGTCTTGTTGGAAAGCTCTTGGTGTCTACTACAGGTCTACAAAAGCTCACTGGAGTTCTCTGCATAAGCTCTGAGTAAGAGCACTTTTAGTGTGCAGAGGTCAAAGAAGGATACCTGCGGAGGTCATTCGCACTTCATCGTTGCTTAGGGGTTGAGATACTTCCCCCATCAGTGGTATCAAAGCATTTGGGCATCTTGGAGGCATCACATACAAGCAAGAAGACCTCTTGGAGTTGGTGGTTGAAGATTTGCATCAACAAAAGCTTCTTGGAGGTAGCTCACATCAAGGGGGAGCTATTCTACTCAAAGTTTCAAGAGCACAAGGTATCCATCTAAGGAAAGCTTTGGATTGAGGTAACCTCAGAGCCTCATTTTCATTTTACACACATTGGAGCATTAGCCAAGGGCTAGTTCAAGTATCAAAGACTAGATATGGGAGACTTCAACACTCAAATTGAAAAGCTAGACAAAGGGAACTATCAACCATGGAGATTTAGGGTCTCCAACTATCTTATGGGCAAGGGCCTTTGGGGGTTGATTAGTGGAAGTGAACCAAGACCTAGATTGGATGAGAATCCAACCAATGACCAGAGAAGGGCCTTTAGGGAATGGAATGAAAGAGACAAAAGGGTTATCTTTATCCTTTCCCAACACATTAGCAATAGCATGATCGGCCATATCCAAGACTTGGATTCAAGCATGAAGGTATGGGAGACACTTGAAAGGCTTTATTCAACAAGCACCAAAGCAAGGAAGATCCAGCTCAAGAATGAGCTCAACAACCTTAGAAAGAGCTCATGAAGTAGCATAAATGACTACATACTTAAGGTCAAGGAGTTATCAGATGCATTGGGATCCATTGGAAGCCATGTAGATGATGACGATCTTGTGGCTTATACTCTCAATGGTTTGAGAGATGATGAGAAGTGGAAACCCTTTACCACTTCAGTTTATGTAAGGGATAATCTTCCCAATTTTGAGCAATTGGTTGCTCTCATGGTCACCGAAGAAATGAACATAGGTGGAAGTTCAACCAAAAGCAAGGATGCACAAGTTTTCTATGCAGGTAATCAAAGGGGCAAAGGAAGACGAGGACAAGGAAGGCAAAGGAAGGTTTGGAGGAAGGCAAGGCCACTCAAACAATCAAGGACATGACCAAGGCACCTCATCACAAAGAGGGAGAGGAAGAACAAGAGGAAGAGGAGGATGACATCAACAAAACAGGAACCAAGATGGCGAAGGATGTTACATATGTGGCAAGTTTGGCCACTATGCTAGAGATTGCTACCAAGGAGGAAACCAAAGGAGCTATAATCAAGGTTCTTCATACAAAGGCCAAGGTAATTATGCTTCTACAAGTTCAAAAAATGACAATCTCTTGATGATGCATATGAATGGGAATTCAAGCAAAGTAGGTAACACTTGGTATATTGATAGTGGATGTAGCAACCATATGAGTTGCAATGCTTCTTGGTTTACTAATCTACATGTTCCCAAAGGTAAAGGACATGTAGAAACAGGTGATGATACAGCCCATGAGATCTCCCATGTTGGAGATGTAGCTTTGGATGACAAGGAGGAAGGAAGATGTCTCAAGGATGTCTTGCATGTACCTACCATCACAAAGAACTTGGTGTCCGTTGGGCAAATGGTTGAAAGAGGCTATCAAGTAAGGTTCAACAAAGGTGGATGCTTTGTGGAGAACCCTAAGCAAGGTTACAAGGTCATAGCAATAGGAAAGAAGCAAGGGAGACTCTTCACTTTGGAGGTAAATTCTCATTCCACTCAACATGTCTACTTCACATATGGAAACAAGAGGATTTCAGAGTTGGACTTGTGGCACAAGAGGATAGTGTTGGAGAAACAATCACTAACTGGATATATATTTGAAGGTCAAATCTTAGGAAGAAAACCCCATGCCTATGTGAAGGGACAAATTCACAAATGTATTATACTTGTAAAGTTAGTTCACTTTAGTTCTAGAAGTTTTTTCAAAAGTTACGGGAATGAGAAAGTCTATATAAGTTAGTTAGTATTAACTGACGCGGTGAAAAAAGAAGAAGGAGGAAGACAATGAGAAAGTGAGAAGAACTCATTTTTGTATGACTGAGTATAGTCGGGCTTCTCTGAGTGAGAAAGAATCTGTAAAACTTCTGAGTTTTTTATAGTTATGAGAAGAACTGAGTAAAGTTCTGTGTATGAGACTCTCTCTATTATCTCCATGATTACCTACTATGTGATGAGTTACAAAGATCAAGTTTTCCAAGCAACTCGATGCCTGGCATCGAATCTCTGTTGATAAGTCATATTTTCTTTTATATTTTTCATTCAGTACTGAAGTGTTTGAAAAACATGATGTTGTTGGAGCAACTCGATGCCTGGCATCGAATTCCAGTTGATAAGTCATATTCTAAGTGTGCATGAAATCACCTATAGTTTTGGTGTCCAAAAGATTAAGATTTTATGCGGGAAGTCGATGCCCGGCATCGAATCCCTGTTGAAAAGTGGCCAAAAACATCCCAAGTCGATGCCCGGCATCGAATTCTCGTTGCAAGTCAATGCTAGGCATCGAATTCTAATTTTAAACAGGCGCTCTTACTAAAACAGGTAAAATTTCCAGTTTTGGAAGGTCATACAGGGTCATCTTGTGAGAGCCATAACTTGAGTTCTAGAGGTCTGTTTGATGCATATGATAGCTTGTTGGAAAGCTCTACTCTTCTAGTTTCAGCCTATAAAGTTTCATGGAGAAATAATACTTGAGCTAGGAGAAATTAGCAAAATACTCAAGGTATGTCATTTCGGTGATTAGGAATTTCTGTAGAAGCAAAGTTCTCACTTTAGGCTATCATTTCTCAAAGTTTGGAGTGGCAATGAGTTAATGGTGACCATAGAGGTGTTCTAGTGTCACATTAATTCATTTCTTGTGGTGTTTCATACATCAACATTTGGTATCAGAGCAGAAAGATTCTCGAGAGCAGAAGACGACAAAGGTACGAGAAGTTTTGTAAAGTTTTCCATTAAAGTTTGAAAGGTGAAGAATTTGAAGACACAAGGCATCAAAAGGTTACTTCAAAAGTATTCTCATACACAAAGAACTTCAAAAGGTATTATCCTTTATCCTTTAAGCTCACAGGTTGCAGCAGAAGAAAAGAACTATGGCAGATCATATCTCCATTGACAAACTGGACAGAGATAATTACCCCGCATGGGTAATGAGAATGGAAGCCTTACTTATGAGTAAGGATCTCATGGTATATGTAACAGGTGAAGAAGAGAAGCCAGTATTTGAAGATGAAAGCCGACCAAAGAAAGAAGAACTTGATGCTTTAAAGCATTGGCAGAAGAAGGATGCAAGTGCAAAAGCCTACATCTACAATACAATCTATGATCATTTACTACCACACATCAGAGGATTGGAATCATCTGAAGATATATGGAATGCATTGCAGTATCATTTCCAAAGCACTACTAAAGCACGGAAAGCAAGTCTATGGTCAGAGTTTACAACATTCAAGAAGAAGCCAAGTCAAACCATTAGTGATTATGTCACTAAGATGAAGGATCTTGCAGATAGTCTTGGATCCATAGATGAAGATGTTGAAGATCACAGATTGATTGCTCAGCTACTTGCAGGTTTGAGAGGGGATGAAAGGTGGAAACCTTTTGTCTTATCAACAGAACTTTCATTAAATCATTATGTTCCAGATTTGAACCAGTTGCTTGGTTTGATGCTCACATATGAGCAAGACTTGAAGGGAGATGGAGATAAAGGTCAAAGTTCTGCAATGTACATGAAGAATAAGAAGAAAGGAGATAAAGGTAAAGCAAAGGATGAAGAGGAGTCGAGTTCTCAGGTTTATTATGCAAGAGGTAAAGGCACTGGCAGAGGAAGAGCAAGAGGTTTTGGAAGAGGAAGAGGTAATCAAAATAACAACAAAAAGGCTTGCTGGATCGTATGCAAAGGAGAGAAACCACCAGCCTTGCCCCCACAAATCCCATCCAGGCAAGCCAACCAGGTCAGAAGACGAAGGAAGCAGCTCGGACAAGCTCAATCACAAGGTATCCAACAAGTTTGGGTGCCTAAGAAATTAGCTGCAGCCCAACAAGGGCGATTACAGATGTGGGTACCTAAGAAGCTCTTACATCTACAACAACCTATGTTCTCCCACATGCGAAAGGTCTCAACAAAGAAGCCAAAAAGAGAAGAGGGTAAGAACCACGTATCGAGACCGAAAGAAGATCAGATCAGCTCTTCAACAATAGTAGGAAGACGTGCAAAAAGGATATGGGTTTGGAAGCCAAAAGTACAAGTAGCCTCCATCGAACCAAAGCGCCAACCACACTGGATACCACAGTTCAGAAAGCATCCAACGAGGAAGACGCCTGAAGTAATCTCTACAGTGTCAAATGTTGTTCTAAAATGGGTCCCTATCAAGAGGAAGGATCTGTGGTCATCTCGAGATCCAATGGATACCTCCAACAAAGATGACATCAACATCTGCAGGTGACATCAGGCCTCGACGAGCGACAACCATGTGCTCCTTGCACAACCCTGTCTTTTGCACCATTCAGGTCATGCATTTCCAAAGTATGCATTAATATAGGGCCACATTACACGGCCATGCATAGACACACTTGAGAATCCCAGGCACAAGAGCACATTGACATATGTCAAAGATTTTTATTGATTGATACTAAATTCTGTCTTCTTGTTTTGTGATATTGTTCCAAAAAAAAAAGAGAGAGAGAGAGAGAGGAAGAACTTGTTCCCAGGTTTGGCTCATGAAACATGAATGAGTCATGCTTAGTTGAAAATTGAACCATCGATTACTGGGCATTTATCAGTTCGGATAGAAGTGTGTCTCGGCTAGCAGATGATGTAATTGTTGTCTTATCTGGTAGATGTCAAGAACTTAGCATGAACATGGCATCCACACCTATGGTTTCCCCTTACCATGGTGGGAGTGAAGATCTTGAAGGTCCACACTTGAGTGATGCTTAACTACTGTATGTATGAGAGCATCCAAGGAGATATTTGCAAGAGTTTGCTTGGTACCCCGAAAATCCTTGTCTGTATACTAGATGAGCAGACTCCTGCTTATGGTGAACTAAAGAGAATATGTGAAACTAAGCTTGGTGTAGTTACCCAATGTTGTTTGTCAAAGAATATAAAGAAATTCAATTCTCACTATTTGGCAAACATTGCGTTGAAACGAGAAGATCAAACCAGGCACTCAAAACACTTTTCAGTGGACCAGCAACATGGACATCCATCGCCAATGTTCCATCACATGAAGAGACAGACATCAATCAACCCTTCACCATGGTAAGTATCTTTACTCTGGCAACACCATAACCATGATAGATTAGGAAACCTCTTCGTCAGCATACCCTTGAGCACTTAGCTCAAGACCCGCAATTTTTGCACCACACTTCTTCCAATGCATTTTCCAAGTAAGCATGCGTAGGGCTACATTACAAGGCCGTGCACAAGGCACATACTTTTTCAACCCAGGCACGAACACACTTACCCATCATTCATTATGGGTTATGAGTAGTTGGCATGACTTCTCTCAACATCATCTTTGGAAGAGCTAGCGGACGTCATGGGAACAACATCCATATCTCGGAAGCAAATTGAAGCTAGTAGTTGCTCCAAATCAATCTTGACAACCTCTTTTGAGCAACTTGCAGTTTTGAAAGCTCACAACGACACATTCTTGCTGGAATCCAAGGAACAAGCTCATACAAAGGATGGACACCACCTCTCAAAGCACTACATGGAACAACCCTTACAACAAGGGACTGTCAGGGACGACATACTCGAGAGGGGGGGGGAGTGTTGAAGCTCAAAGTCAAGGACAAAGCATGGAAGCACATCAAAAGGTGGACACACAAGGAAAGGGAGCAAGTAGGGAGCTCCAAGAAGTGTATGTCAAATTTTCAGAAGAATCCCCTACAAAAATAGTGATTTTCATCACTAAAAACCATTGTAAATACCATTATCTATTTTTATAACTCCATTTTGTTCAAGCTGAGGAGTCCTCGAGCTTGAGGAGTATTAGAAGTACCATCGTACCAATTTTCATAATTTTTAGACTTCGTTTGAGCCCTCAAATAAGCCCTGGAACCTAATTTTTAACTAGGCCGGACACTAGGTCTGGACAGGGCCAAAACTAGTCAAAAAACTATAAAAAGAGCTAGAGAGCTCATTTTTGGGGTTAGCTGGTGAGAGAATAGAGCTTTTGTAAGAGAACTCTTTTGCAATCGAAGCTTTCAAATGTTCCTCTCTTTGATCTTATCTTGTGCGTGCGTGTGTGTGTATGTGTGTGCATGTTTGTATGCTTTCACTCACGCACTTGTGCCTTCACTTGCTCGTGGTCTTCATACCGGTCCTCACGTCTCCGCGGATTGACAAGTAAAGGAGGTGGTGCTTACGCTTGAGCTACATATAGGTCTTCCAAAATTGATCAAGGTTTTGAGTTATTCTTGATATAGAAGTTTTCTAACATCAAGGATAGCTTTTTCTTTTAGAGATTAACACTCTCCATCAAGAATGGATCCCCCCTTACTTTTTAGGGTCAAAAGTGCTCTTTTTTACCATAAATTTGAAACCCGTGCATGATTTGACCTGGAAAAAATGGCTTTTTTATTAAATACTAAGAAACAAGGTATTTCCCTTCTAAACCTCACATTTTCATACTAGGTCCGAAGAGGACATCGTTTTTCCACTAGTTTCTCTTTGTTGCACACCATTGAAACTCATATGTCTGTATTCCAAGCTATCTGCATCTCCCATGTTGAACTATTGTTGTAGATTGAAGACCTTGAACTTCAATGGCAACATTTAAAGGTTGTAGGCAACCAAAAGATGAAGTTCTCACATTAAGGAGTCACAATATCAAAGCTAAATATGGATAATACATGAGTACTCCAAAGGTGCATGGGTGTACATGCAACCCTCTAGGTATGGGCCTCATCAAGTTAGAAATCTTGGAAACTTGGTTCTTCATTGTGGCCACAAAGACAATGGGATGGTTGCTACTGCACAACATGTCTTGAAAAGGCAACTATGAAACTCAAAAACTGTACTAGAATGAGATATTCTATCAATTGTAAGTATTACTCTACAATATTTCATGGTTTATAGTATTGAATATATCCTTGACCTATCTCTATATGATTTTATTTGTAACTGATATATTTCCTTCTACTTTGGTGGATGAACAAACACTTCACACCTTTCTAGGTGCTTTCCAAGAATTGCATGAAGATCTCAGCATTTTTGTGAAATTTTGAGTTGTTGATGGTATTCAATATGTGTTTGACCTATCTACATATGTTTTGGTTGTGGCTCCGCTAGATTTCTTTCTATGTAGTTGGAAGAATAACCATTCCATGGCCTTACAAGTACATTCTCAACATTGCATGAAATTTTGAAGGCATTGGTCATTCCATAGCACTAATCATTTCTTAATGATGGAGTTTTCTTTATGTTTATGTAGCTTGCAATATTTTCTTGGGTGAAGATATCCAAGTCAAGATTAACAAGGTTTACTAGGAGAAAAAATGGTTTTGATGATCTACTTGAATATAGGCTATATTGATAAGGGCATAAGCTTAGGAATCTACAAACTTTTTTACTATACATGTTATAATATTTCTTTCTTTGATACTTATATTTTATTTTGGATTGTTCATAGGTTGTGAAGAGAGTGGATAATATAATTAAATTCCTTCAAAATTGAACTATAAATGATCTTGGAATTTTATTGTCATACATCTTTTTCTATGTGATGATTTGCTTTCTTTTCTCTGAAACAGGATTAACTTCAAAAACATGAGACAAATAGAAGAAATTTGAAGGGAATTTCAAAGGAGCTTGATTAGTCTGATGTCGCCTTCCTGCAAGATCCACTCTCTTTTAGCTTTTTATTCTAGAAGATAAACAACCTCAAATCTTTGAAGGGTGGATTCCTTCCAAATCTCTTATTCCTCTACTCAAGCAATCTACAGATTTGTCAATGGATCAATCTTTGGAAGAGCAATTAGAGTTAATAACACATCTTTCCTTCTAAGTTTTCTAGAGGGCTTTGCTTTTTGTTACATTCAAGAGCATCACCAAGTACGTTTTGTTTCTAGGTGATCGGTTTGTTTAGCATGAGGGCTCTTTTCACATTCTTCCAAACTAAGTATGGATAGGAGAAAAAAAATTATCTGATGCCTTTGCTCCTACTACGATATCTAAAAATATTTTTGATCTAGAATTCGTCCATAAATACTTTACACCATGGACGAGCATCACAAATTTTGTGATCATTTCTTACGTTTGCAAGCACTTCAAGTTGTACAATCATTGAGACCAATAACTTTTAATTTTATAAGATTTGATCTTTGTAATGAAAATATGTCTACTTTCACACTTTTGTAGTCTAAAAATGTGCATTTGTAATGTCTCTTGGTGATTTTCTGATTTTCACTTTTATATAGAGTATGTTGGAGTTCACATTAATTGAACTTTAATTGGTTAAGTTTCTCAATAGATTATCATTTATGAAGTTTGAAATTACAAAGGATATAATTCAAAAAGTTCATTCATATTAGATATTCTCAATACTTACTCCTCCAGTAACCACAAATGATCCATGGTGCTCTACATTATAAGGCCCCCATTATGAGGAGAAACCACTTTGAGAGCACAAACATCCTTGGGACCTTAACGTGTAAGCTAGATGAGGTTTATATGTGAACATTTATGGTAAGAGATGGTCTTTGTGATTGAGGTCATGAGATAAGTGGGGCATAATTTTTTTGCCAATTTGGTTGCCATTCAAGGTGAAACTAAAGGCCCTCTTGTGCCATGGGATTTCCCCATACAACCTTAATAGGAGGAGTTCAAAGGGGGGATTTCTACCTTATGTGGGGTACAGAGGCACAACAAGACTTCCAGACATGAAGATATTATCAGAAATTATATTTTGCAAACTATTTTATCTCACGTGACTTTGTTTGTCTATACTAGCTCCCATTGTAGAAGCTATATATGCATGGATTACTATAGAGTAAGTGACTTGGTAGAAATAAGTCCCATGGCCCTAAAACTTTTAGGAATAAAGTTTCATATCCACTAAAAATAACCTTGCATGGCCTCAAAAGCTACAAAAAAGGGGAGCCATAGAAAACACGAGATAAGTGTTAGCAGCAGCCAAGGCACACAAGGACCCACAAGACAAGGAAGCCAAAGAAGGGAGTCGGAGCAAGGAACAAGCAAGAAAAGTAGTCAACACAGATCTGGCAAATAGGCCCATAACTTTTCCATGTAACAATATTTCCCAAATAGTGATTGTAGTCACTTCACTTCATTGTAAAAATACCATTTTTTATTATTCCTACTCCATTTTTTGCAAGCCGAGGAGTCCTCAAGCTTATAGTAGTATTTATGTATCAATTTTCATAATTTTCAGAGCTCGTTTGAGCCCCCAAAATAGCTCTAGAACCTAATTTTTAACTAGGCCAGACACTAGGTCTGGAGAGGACCAAAGCTAGTAAAAAACTATAAATAGAGCTAGAGAGCTCATTTTTGAGGTTGGCTTGTTGTAGAATTGAACTTGTAAGAGCACTCTTGAGTGTTGGAGAATTCCTCTCCTATTCGCAGCGGAAAGTGTAGAAGACCTTCTCAGGATCAAGACTTTTGCCAACAGCTAAACATTCAAATGAAAACTGGTACAAACTGAAAAATGCAATGAACTTGAAACTTTGGTCACTAAAACTAGACACTATAGCTTTCAAATGAGCTATCAAACACTCAATTTGTAGTTTTGGGTTGGCAACTCTTTGCCTCAAAACAGGCTACCTATCCACTCAATTAAGCTAAAAACTGGACTTCACAAAAAACTGAATAACTCATAGACCATAATGAATTTGATAAAACTATTCTACATAGAGAAAAAACTTAAGATAAGTTTTCCAACGAATGTTTAAACTCTAAAATTTGATACATATATTGAGAGATATGACTCTCACAAGTAGACTACCCAGAAATGGGTATGTGGTTGGACATAGTCTATGAGAGTGAAGAGAACGAAATGAATCAAACCAAATGAACTAGCTACAAGGGGACTTCCACGCCTTCTTCCTCTATACTTGAGTGTCCTCCCTTGCCTCTTTTATAGCCAACTGACCAAAAACTCTCATGATGAGTTTGAGTACTCTTCTCCATAACGTCTCCACTACTTTGGACAGCCACTCCTCTTACAGTTCATTTTTTTTATTTGATTCTCTTTTGATTGATTCTCTTTTGGCCTCCACTACTTGCTGAAGTAAATGCTTCCACTTTTCATTTTTGTATCTTCCTTCTATTTGAAGAAAATCCTTTTTGCAAAAATATATACGACCTTACTTCTTTACTTTTAACACTCCCCCTCAAGCTCACATGTGAGCTTGCACCTTCAGCCATATCCTGCAAGTTGATGTCATCCTTGAACCTCTTTAGCTTAGAAGCATCTAAGGACTTTGTAAACATGTTTGCAACCCGGTCATTTGTTCCGATGAACTTTATATCCACATCCTTGCTCAAAACTTTCTCTCGAACATAATGATAATGCACTTCTATGTGATTGCTTCATGCATGAAACATTGGATTGTTTGTCAAGTGAATGCTTGACATGATGTCACCATAAATTGGAATGGTCTCCACCTCCACATCAAGATCAACCAAGAGCTTCTTAATCCACATAGCTTCACAGGTTGCAAAGGCTAATCCTCTATATTCAGCTTCTATAGATGATAGTGCAACAGTAGGTTGCTTCTTTGAGCTCCATGTGATAGGTTTGCTACCTATCATGAACACATAACCTGAAGTGGATCTTCTATCTTCCTTCGAACTAGACCAATCAGCATCAATAAAGCCCTTTACCTACAATTCTTCATCATATCTATAAAACAAGGTATGATTGATTGTGTGCTTCACATATCTTAGAACTCATTTGGCTGAATTTAAATGTTCACTTGTTGGAGCTTGCATAAATTGAGAAAGAACTCCAACAATATAACACAAATCTGGTCTTGTGATCGTAGCATAGATCAATGAACCTATAATACTCCTGTATGTAGTTACATCATGTAGCTTCTCTCCATCAGTTGAGCATAGCTTCACATTTGTGTCCATAGGCTGAGTGAGTGGTTTGCATTCACTCATTCCAAATCTGAAAAGAACATCCAACAAGTACTTTCTTTGCATCAAGTAGATGCCATCTTTCCCATAGACTATCTAAATGCCTAAAAAGTATTTCAGCTCACCAAGATATGAAATTTTAAACTCCTTACCGAGTTTTCTTTTTATCTCTTGTATTCCTGCAACATTACTTCCTGTTATGATGAGATCATCAACATATATGCAAATATATACCTGCTTGCCTTCTTCTTTCTTTATGTAGAGAGAGGGATCTGCATTACTTGGACTATACCCACACCTTGTGAGGTACTCGACCAATCTTTGATTCCAAGCACGTGGTGCTTGCTTCAGCCCATACAAAGCTTTCTTCAATCTAAAAACGAAATCTGGATGCTTTCTATCTTCAAATCCAATCGGTTGACTCATGTATACCTCTTCTTGAAGTTCACCATTGACAAAAGCATTTCTTATGTCAAGTTGGTACAATGGCCATCTCCTTGTTGCACTCACTGCGATCAAGGTTCTAATTGTTCCCATCTTTGCAACCGGGCGAAAAGTCTCTTCATAGTTGATGCCGTGAGTTTGCTTGAATCCTTTTGCTACTAGTCTAGCTTTATGCCTAGCGAGAGAACCATCAGCATTTCTCTTTATTTTAAACACCCATTTATTTGGAACAATCTTCATACCTTCAGCCTTTGGAACTAGCTCCCATGTGTGATTGTGCTTGAGAGCTTTTACCTCTTCTTGCATAGCTTCTTGCCATTCTTTTTATGTACATGCTTCTTCATATGCATTCGGTTCTTTGTCTTTGACCACCTGTGTCATATATGCAAAATGTTTTGCAATAAAACTATCATAGCTCAGCCTTTGAATTGGATACCTTGCTCTAGAAGACCTCCTTTCATTTCCTTTTGATATTGCTTCTTCAACCGGTTCAGCTTTACCTTTGGTGTAATCACCTCTTCATACTCTTCTTCACTTGCATTTGAATCACTATTTTGGGCAGCACTTTTAGCTTCAAATCTTTCATAACCTGATGTTGGTGATTAGGAATGACTCCTTAGTCTCCCCCTCCATGTTGAGCTTTCTCCAAGTGATGTAGAAGCTTCAGGACCTGACATTTGAGTGCTTGTTTGCTGAAATTCTTCTTGGACAACACCTCCATCATCTTCGCAATCTTCTTCAAGAATCTTCTCTTTCCCTTTGTCTCCAAACCATGGTCTTAGCTCATCAAATACCACATCTCGTGAGACTCATAGCTCCTTTGTCACCGGATTGTAGCACTTGTATCCCTTTTGCTCCTATGAATATCCAATGAACATACATTTTTTTGACTTTGCCTCCATCTTTGTCCTTAGTTCTTGAGGGATGTGAACATAACACACACATCCAAAAGCTTTGAGATGTGTAAGGTCAGGTTTCTTACCGGAGTAAACCTCCTCGGGAGTTAGATTATGCACTCTAGCCATTGTGCACTTGTTCATCAAATAAACAATCATACTAGCTGGTTCAGCCCAATAGTTTAGTGGCACCTTCATCTCGTTGAGCATGCACCTTGCAACTTCTGTGATATGTCTATTTTTCCTTTTAGCTATTCCATTTTGTTGAGGCGTGTACCTACATGTAAATTGTCGTTTGATACCATTTTCATAAAGAAAATCAGAAAATTCTTTGGAGAAATATTCTCCTCCTCCATCGGACCTCAAGGTCTTTATGTAGCGTCTTGTTTCCTTTTCTACCTGTGCTTTAAATCTCTTGAACATGGAGAACACATCTGATTTTTGTTTTATGCAAAATGTCCATACTTTTCTTGAATGATCATCAATAAAAGTGACAAAATATCTATTACCATCCACTGATGGTTGTTGTGATGGTCCCCATACATCCATGTGTATCAAGTCAAGGACATTCCTTGCTACATAGTTGCTCTTCTTGAATGGTTGTCGAGTTTGCTTTCCTAATTGGCATACTTCACAAAACTCATGTAGTCCAACATCATTGAATCTTGGAAGACCTCTTACCACTTCATGGTTGCTCATGTCCTTGAGCTTGGGAATGTTGATATGTCCAAACCTTTTGTGCCACAAATCGATTTCAGCAATCCTCTTGTTTCCAAACTGAATATACATCACCTTTCCATGTGGTTGTTGAATGTCTAAAGTGAACATCCTTCCTTCTTTCTTTCCTTGAGCAATGACCTTGAATCCTACTTTTGGATTCTTTATAAAGCAGCCTTTTTCATTGAAGATAACATGATATCCTTTCTCTACCATTTGTCCTACTGGAATAAAATTCTTTGCAATAGTAGGAACATGAAGAACTTCAGCCAATACCTTCTTATCTCTCAGCTTGATATCTCCAACATGTTCAATTGCGTGTTGAGTTTCATCACCTGTCTCCACGCATCCTTTTCCACTTCGAGCTTGTAGTGTTGTGAGTAAATCTCCTTGGCATGTCATATGGTTGCTGCAACCTGAGTCTATGAACCATTTTTTATCATCACTTCTCGAGTTATTGTACTCATGCTTCATGGCAAGCATGGTTTGCTTGTCTCCTTCACTTGATGTACTCGTATAGTTATTTTGGATCCTTTGGTTGCCTCCATTCAGCCTTCCATTCTTTTGCCAACAATCATTTGCATAATGTCCTAGTTTACCACAATGATAACATGTTATACTTTTATGAGGATTGTATAAACCTCGACCTCTTCCTCTATTTCTTTCGCGACCTCTTCCATGTGTGTTGTCATTTGAGTTGTCCTTGTTGTCCTCCGAGTTGTGTTGGCTGAAATTTGTGTTGTTGTAGTTTCTTCCTCTTCCTCTCAAGCCTCCTCTTGAGTTCCTTCCTCTACCTTGTCCTACATATAACATTTGACTATGGTTGTCCTTGCCTTTGTTGCCTTCTCCTTGTTGAGCAACCTCTTCAACCACAAGTTTTGGTATAATCTCGTTGAATGTTGGGAGAGGATCTCTATAAAGAATGTTTGTGATGAGGGGCTTCCACTTTTCTTCACTCCTCAAGCCATTGAGGGCTGTTTGGACAATGTCTTCCTCTTCTATCTTACATCCAACTGATGCTAGCTGATCTCAAAGCTCCTTGATCCTCAATGTATACTCACTAATGCTTTGGTTTGAGCTTTTTCTCATGCTATTGAGCTTATTCTTGAGTTGCATCCTCCGAGACCTTGTTGAGGTAGCATACCTTCTCCAATGCTTCCCAAACTTCCTTGGTTGTTTCTAAGCTTTGCACATGACCAATCATAGTGTTAGAAATAACTTGTGAGATGAGGAACATCACCCTTCAATTCCTCTCTTCCCAATCAGCAAATTGTCTCCTTTGTGCCAGAGTAATGTTGGGATCTTGAAGGTCCACCAGTTGTGGATCATCTCCAATAGACTCCATAAACCTTTACCTTTTAGGTAATTTGTCATTCTATACCTTCAAGAATGAAAATTATCTTTGTCTAACTTCTCAACTTGTTGTCCTAAATCAGCCATTGAAAATTTCCAAGCTCGAAGTTTACCTCAAATATGTTGTGGCGCTCCCCCTTGATTTGTAGCTTCTCCTTTCCTTCACTTCAGTTCCAATGCTTTGCCTCTTCAAACTCCAATGCTCTGATACCAATTGTTGGAGAATTCCTCTCCTATTCGCAGCGGAAAGTGTAGAAGACCTTCTCAAGATTAAGACTTTTTCCAAAAACTAAACCTTCAAATGACAACTGGTACAAACTAAAAAATGCAATAAACTTAAAACTTTGGTTACTGAAACTAGACACTTATAGCTTTCAAATGATCTATCAAACACTCAATTTGGAGTAGTTTTGGGTTGGCAGTGTTTTGCCTCAAAATAGGCTACCTGTCCACTTAGTTAAGCTAAAAACTAGACTTCACAAAAAACTGAATAACTCATAGAGCATAACGAGTTTGATAAAATTCTTCTATATAGAAGAAGTACTTGAGATAAGCTTTCCAATGAATGTTTAAACTCTAAACTTGGATACATATATTGAGAGATATGACTCTCACAAGTAGACTACTCGGAAATGGATATGTGGCTGGACATAGTCTATGAGAGTGACGAGAACGAAATGACTCAAACCAAATGAACTAGCTACAAGGGGACTTCCACGCCTTCTTCCTCTATACTTGAGTGTCCTCCCTTGCGTCTTTTATAGCCAAGTGACCAAAAACTCTCATGATGAGTTTGAGAGCTCTTCTCCATAACTTCTCCACTACTTTGGACAGCCACTCCTATTACACTTCAGTTCTTGGATTTGATTCTCTTTTGATTGATTCTCTTTTGGCCTCCACTACTTGCTGCAGTAAATGTTTCCACTTTTCGTTTTTGTATCTTCCTTCTATTTGAAGAAAATCCTTTTTGCAAAAGTATATATGACCTTACTTCTTTACTTTTAACATTGAGTAATCTAAAGAACTCCATTGACTCTCTCTTTGTTCTTACCTTGTGTGCGCGTGTGTGTATGTGTGAGCATGTTTGTGTGCTTCTCACTCACACACTTGTGCCATCACTTGTTCGAGGTCTTCATACCATCCTCTTGTCTTCCCGAATCGACATTAAAGGAGGTGCTACTCATCATTGAGCTACACCAAATTTTGGCACCGTTGCCGGGGAGCGAGCTTTGAGGATGAGTGTCTGGTGGTAAGACGTAGAGTTGAGACATTGGAGTCATAGGTATTTTCTTCACTTTTATCTATTTCCTTTTGTTTTCATCCCCATTATCATCATCACCACCATCTCCCACCTCCATCTCCATCATCGCGGAAATTTTAGTTTTTTTGGTCATATCACCATACGCATACCATTTCCCCTCATTTCACTTGTGAGAGAGAGTGAGAGAGCGTTTGTGTGCTTGTGATTTTTTGTGCTTTTTTGTGCTTTTTGAGATTTTCTGCAAGAATTAGCATCCCACGCAGCTACCCCAGCTCCAGCAGGTAAAATTTTAACTGTGCAGGTCTCGAGGCATTGACCTCTATCAATCACGATCGACAGAAAAATTGACCTTTTTGCAAAACAAAAGGCATGACCATGATGTGTAGGCCTATGGCATCCTAAATCTATGTTTGAAATTTTGAAATTCCTCTGTTTTCTACCAATCGCGATCGACAAACGACGATGGACACTTGCCGACGGACCTGTCAATCACGACCGACAAAGTCAACGACCGACTAACCATGACCGACAGAGCCTACGCATGCCACATGTCAATCGCGATCGACTCATCAATCGTAATTGACCTATCAATCGCGATCGACAGTCCCGATGGACCTGTCAATTGTGATCAACTAAGTCAATGACCCTTTGACCATGACTGACTGAATTCTCGACTGACCCATCAATCGTGGCTGACAGCCCCAACGGACTTGTCAATCGTGATTGACTCATTCAACGATCATTTGACCACAATTGACAAAATTTTCGGGCCACATGTCAATCATGATTGACCCATCAATCGCGATTGACAGCCACGATGGACCTATCAATCGTGATCGACACGTCGATCGCAACTGACACATCAATCACGATTGACAGACCACTCAATCGCGATTGACGGGCAATTTTGGCATTATTTTTAGGGCAAAAATACTTGGTTTATTTTGGGCCAAAAGTTGGGAAACAATTAAGGGTTATCAGAGCATAACGAGGCCTTAGAAAACACTGTGAGTTAGTCTTGTCTGCCTGTTAGCCTGTTTTGATCCTGTTTTAGACCTAGAGTCCTGAACTGACATAACTTTCTCATACAAAATCCGTTTGCTGTGATTTTGGGTTTGTTGGAAAGCTCGTGGGGAGTACTACCAAAACTTCTACTGGTTATGGTAAAATTAATACTAAGATTATTATATATAGTATTTTTAATTTGACCATACCTAGGGGGAAGAAAGCTAAGGGATCTTTAGGATTGTTTTCCATAAAGTCAAAAGAACAATTTGATCTCTGAATTGCATGAATGAAGATGGTTTGTTGTGTCAATTGAATTCAAATCTTGAGCTAACTTTGGGACTGTTATAGGTCCATTGAGAGCATTGAAGGGCATTCTAAGCAAGAGTAAGTGCAAGCTTGGGAACACGCTTCCTGGGCACACAAGGGCAACCAAGGAGAGAAACTAAAGGTTGGAAATCCTCAACACCCTCTATCAATTCCTAGCTTAGGCTAAGTACAAATAGAGGTTTTATCAATTAGGGCTACGTTAAGCACGACCAAGTCCAAGAATCTAATCACTCAAGTGCAAGTACAAAGAGATTACATTTGCGAAACAACATAAGGAAAAAGAATTTGAATCAAGTGACCAAACTCAAGTACGATAAAACCTAAGTGTTCCTTGCGACAAAGATTGATTGGACAAGAATGACATCCTAAGAAAAAGTAAAAAGAACAAGTGATTAATACAAAAAAACTCAGCAATGAGGTTGTACTTGGGAAAATTGGGGTTATTCAATCAGGCATATGAACCTTAGATCAGGACGACACCTAGGGAGAGATAGATAGAGTCTTAGACCTTCAGAGGCTAGTGTCAATCATACTGCTAGGTCTTGGGCCCAACAGTTGAGTCGTTATTCACACTACCCTAGCTCTGAAACTAGCGAGTCCCAGATGTCCCATGGTATGGAGAGACCCACAGGAAGTTCAGGTGCGCCATATTTACAAAGGATAGAAGGCCCTTACAAGATGCAACTCGAGTACCTTAGGACCAACCGATTAGGTGCTAGCATCTATGAGGATGGTCTAGGAAGATTAGTGGTCCAGATAAAAAACCCAAATCAACCCATTGGACTAGAACATCCAGCAGTCAAGTTTGAAAATGGTGCATACCTGGATAAAGAAGGAACCATATACGTAGTTGTCACTCACCCAGATAGGACAGAAGAATTTGGGAATGTGATCCCAAAGATGGACGTAGGTGACTAAGAGCAAGGGAACTTAGGTGGAGAGCCTAAAACCCCTCGAGGCAAATCAATTCTCACTAGAATTATCACACCAGAGTCGGTCCCAACGCAAGAAATCAGGCTTAGGTAAAAGTGCCCTAAAATAGCTATCTAAGCCTGCTTTGGCCCAGACAGATCTTATTACTTTGGCGTCCTGATACTTCTCGAATTCACCGGTAAAGAAATGGTATCTTCCCAATTTTCCATTAAATTCAATTTTTGATTCCCAAAAGTAGGTGCCCTCACCCAATGGACCTGCGACATCATTGAACCAATGTGCATGTTTGCCTACTTGTGACATGTGCCCTTGCGGAGGGTTCTGAATTGGGAGGACATGCACCTCCCTGAGTTCCTGAGGCCTCTCGGTGAGTTGTGGTTTGAGGGGGAGAGTTTCAATATCCACAATTTGGGCGCTGGATCCTGCCTGGGAATGGATGCCTCCTGCTTCTGCCATGTTACTGCTTGTTTGTTGGTTCTGTGGGAATATAGAAACAAGTGTTAACATTGTACTGGACAAGATAGAACAATTTTTGTCCCCGCTACAACATTAACATGAGGTTAGTGATAGGTTAGTAGGTCAGTGAGTGCTCAGTGATTGTGTGTGTGGTTAGTGAATGACTAGTCCTATAAGCTAAATGGAAAGATGCAATGTGAGGGTGATGCAGTTAGTAGGTTGAGATGAATTTACAAATGGGGGTCGAGGGGTTTATTACAAGCTTTGGGCTGCCAAACACAGTGGATGGCTTTCGGTTTTGGATTTGTGGAGACTCTGGAGGGGTTTATGAGAGCGTTTGCTTGGAAATGAGGCTTTTTAGGGACCCATTTACAAGTGATTATGCTCGTGCTCATGGGTGAATATGAGTTAGTGCGTGTCCAATAAGAGTGGGTATCAATTGTTCGAGTGAGTGAACCATGTCATACATCGTGTGGTATGTGTGTGGCTATTTGAGCCCGCAAGCAAGCCTTAGGCACCCAAATTTGTCTTGATTGTGGGTCAGCCTTCACCGACTTCTTGGGTACCCAGATAGAATTCACTTTAATCAAAGAAATTTTGAAAGACGTCTTATTAGTGTCCTGTTGTTGAGCACTAATATGAAGTTGAGCCAATGGTTGTGACTTGATTGCAATAGGATGCTTGCCTTTCCGTACCCACACTTGTTTCAGTGGTTGAGATACCTTGCTTCGTACTTTACTTTGGCTCGGAGCATAGGTCATCTGCTTCTTCTCCATTTGATCCACCTTTGGTTGTTGCATCCCTATGGCCTTTGGAAAAGAAGGGAGTTCCATCGTATTCTTGACTTCTTTATTGAGACAATCATCCCTCTGCATCACATAGTTTTGGACAAGAATAGCATTGTCATCATCATGTGTACTCCTGGAAGGACCAGGAGTTGGTGCCTTTCCTAGTTCCTTGAGTGCTTTATTTTCTAACTCAATTGTAACACGAGTCTGACTTACCCAAACCTGAAGAACTCCACTTCTTAGGTTTAGGTTGATTGCATGATCGTAGATCAAGTCTTGACCCAAGACAAGAGGCTCAGTGAGGTGCTCATCTTGACACACTAGCACCTTAACTTTCATTAGAACATCTTGGATGTAGAGAGGAAGTTCCACCTCGCCCATGCAAGAGGTTTCCAAACCTCCCAATCCTATGAGATATGCTTCTATAGGACTCACACTTAAGTTCAATTCTTGACAGTACGAAGTTGAACAACACTAGTTGTAGCACCGGAGTCAATCAAAGCCCATACAGTCCTTGCACTATTTCCTTGTCCTATCTCTAAGGTTACAAAAGGACGCCGATCAATGATTCTATAGGAACTTACGCTCGAAACTTTGCACATAGCCATATGATATCCTGTATCTACATAGGCATCTGTCCTAGGCTGATCTCTACCCTATCTTCTCAATTTCATTCTTCGGATGCGTTCCAATGCTTTTGCCTATGCTTCTTCTCGAATTCGTTTTTCCTCTTCTTTACGTTTCTTTGCAGTATTGAGTCGATTTAACATCTCCTCTGAGAGGGGTTCTTGATATAGTTTGACTCTACATCCGCTAATGTAACTAGGGAGAACATCACCTTCTAGAGTGGCTAATTGAACGACTCCACTCGTTGAGATCCTATTGATAATCATTGGTCCATAGCCTCTCTTTTCTAATTTCCGTGCATGTTGTTTCAAGGTGTAAAATAGGACTAGGTCTCCTGCTTTCAAGCCCTTATCCTTCACATGGGCATCAAAGTATGCTTTCTGTCTTTTCTTAGCTACATATATCCCTATGGCAACTCTCAATCTTGTTTCACCTAGTCACTCAAGGTCAAAGATTCTAGAGGAGAGCTCATGGCCTGTCCAATCATGCTCTTGTGCTACTTTCAATGTAGGTATCAAGAAGTCCAATGGTAGCACTGCATTTTGACCAAATACCATCTAAAAGGGTGTGGCTTGGAGTACCATTTTATAGGCAACTTTGTATTCCCAAACAGCATGGTGTACCTGTTTGTCCCAATCAGAACGTTTATTATTCACTAGTTTGGTTAGCACATTGCATAGAATATTATTTGTGCTTTCGGCTTGACCAATAGCTTGTGGGTGATAGGGAGCGGACTTCTTGTGTATCACCAAGAACTCTTGGAGAAGATTTTCAATAACTTCATTCAAGAAGTGAGTGCCTCTATCACTTACTATCTCTATAGGTAGCCCATACCTTGTGAACACATTCTCAAATAGGAACTTGGCTGTTGTTTGAGCATCGTTCCTCGTTGTGGCTTTTACTTCTACCCCCTTGGTTAGATAGTATGTGGCCACAATGATATATTCAGCATGTGAGCCCTTAGCTAGGGGATTAATAGGACCGACAAAGTCTATTCCCCACTTAGAGAATGCACGTCCACCCATCATAGGTTTCAATGGCATCTCATCCTTGCGTATAGGATACTGAGTTCGCTGACAAACATCACACCTCTTCACATAGGTATGTGCATCCATGTGAAGGGTTGGCCACCAAAAACCTGCAAATAGTATAGCCTTGATCACCCGATCTGGTCCAAAATGTACTCTTGCTACACCCTGGTGAGCAGTTTCCAATATCTTGAGGTATTCGCTCTCATGGACACAATCTGAGGTAACCATCTTTACCACACTTGTATAGATTATCGCCAATGAGTGAGTAATCTAGGGCTTCTTGTTCTAAACTTCTTTTCCTAGCCAATGTCATGTCTTGAGGCTACTTGTTTTCATCCTCGGGAAGGCTACAAATGGTTCACTCCAATATGGTATTAGAGACACTTGGTACAATGTAGCATGTTCCACAGGTTGATTAATACAACAGACTGGACATTCTTTACACAACTTATGCACATCTGCTTCCATAGTCGGCCAATGCACTCAGAGTCTCCTTAGTGCCTGTAGTATTCGTTGCCTTGAGTAATGTTGCTCTAATGCACCTACATGTGCTAATTGCAACCACTTAGTGTACTCATCCTCTTCCAGACAACAAGCTAATATTCGTGGATCTATATGCTTGTACATACTCCCTACCATGATGTGGTACTTTTGGGCTTTCTCTACCTCTCTATCTTGAGTGTTTATTACTGGATGGTTAGGCCCGTATGTCAATACTGGCACTAATGTCTTAGCGCACTGAGGTAGAACTTCCAAATTAAACAAGTAAGCATCAGGAAGGTCATCTGATACTCCATGTGGGTCCTCTCCAGACGTAAGCCTAGAGAGATGGTCAGCTCTCAAATGAGTCTTGCCTTTCCTCACCACAACCTCAAAGTCATATTCCATTAGTAAGAGAAACCATCTTACTAACCTTCCTGTATTGCACGGCTTCTTTACCAAGTACAAGAGTGCTTGATGATCAGTAAAAAATTTAAACTTATTTGCAATCAAATAGTTTCTAAACTTGCCAACCGCATATACCATGCCTAATCCTTCTCGTTCGGTGGTTGTATAGTTTTGTTCAGCTGCATTCAATTGTCTACTAGCATAGGCAATTGGAAGATCCATATTACCTTCACCAGTAGGTTGTGCAAGTACACATCCATTGACATAATTGGATGCATCCACATGAACATGAAAGGGCTTGTTCCAATCTGGTGCCGTCAAGATTGGTGCTGAACATAGTCGCCTTTTAAGTTCATTGAAGGAGTTCTCACATTCATCAGTCCACTCAAAATTTGTCAAAAGCCCGTAGAGAGGCTTTGCAATGATGGCATACATGTGTATAAAACATCGGTAATAGCCACAATGCCCCTTGAAAGCTTGCACTTCCTTGACATTCTTTGGCCTAGGTAACTCTTCTATGGCTCTCACTTTCTCTTTGTCAGTGGATATGCCGTTCTTTGACACTATGTGTCCTAGAATCTTGCCTTGCCTGACCATGAAAACAAACTTTTTTGGGTTCAGGCAAACTTGATAATCTCTACATTTGTTAAAGATTTGCCTGAGTTCAGGTATATGTGTTTGTCTAATGTTGGAATGAGCACAAAGATCGTCAACATAGACGTCTAAATTCTTCCTCAGGAATTCTTTAAACACTTGGCACACCAACCTTTGAAAGGTGGCTAGCACATTGGTAAGACCAAATGGCATTACTCTAAAGGTGAATATGCCCCACTCTATGGCAAAAGCCATTTTATGCTGATCTTCTGGAACAATGGCTACCTGATTGTAGCCTGAAAATCCATCTAGGAAGCTGTACACCTCCTTTCCTGCTACTCTTTCTTGTAGATGCTCAGTGATAGGAAGCGGATAGTTATCTTGAATAGTGGCTGCATTAACCTTCTTCAAGTTAATGCACACACGTAGCTTTCCATTCTTCTTGGGCACAACTACGATGGGGGATACCCACTCAGTGTGCTCAATTTCATAGATAAATCCAGCTTCAACCAAGCGATCTATCTCTTCTTTGATCTTGGCAGCATAGTTGTCATTATATGTGTATGGCTTTTGCTTAGAGGGTTTGGCATCTGAGGTCATGGGAATCGTGTGTGAGCATATGTCCGGATCTACTCCTTTCAAGTCCTTGTAACTCCAAGCAAATACATCTCTGTATTCCCTTAGCAGAGCTATCAACTCTTGCTCTCTTTGTTCGTCAGGTCATGTCCTATGTAGATGCATCTTTCTTCTCCTTCCTCTATGGCTACGACTATTTTCTTAGTGGTTTCTTTGTTATCATAGGCCTCTCCTGATTGTGCTTCACATTTAGGCATTCGGATCATGACTCTTCTATCATCTATTTCATACTTCTTAAAGTTTTCAGGACCTCAAACAAAGATTCTTCTTCCTCTAGTATGACTTGTTTCTTCTTCCTTTTCTTGCCTTCGTTCTTGGGGGTTACTTGTGTGGTTAGTCTCACCTCATTTGTAAGTTCTTCATGCCTCTGAGGATGAGCCTCTAATTCATAGAAATACTCCTCTTCTGATGCAAAAGGTGAGTCCATAATGATTGACTCTAGATCGGAGTCAATTGCATCCTCGAATGCATCAGTGTTAGTTTCACATTCTTCAATAATTGAATCACCCATCATTGGCTCTATTGAGAAACCGGAAATGTCATAGCCATCCTCGTCACAGTGGGGTGTCCATTGTTCTTCATTGATGGCTACATCCATTGTTGCTAGAATTTCCGCCCAACCATGAGGTTCAAATTCCTAGTCAGGAAATACTACAGGTGCATAGGTTGGGTCTTGAATTGATCTATGAGTTTCCTTCGCACCTATCTCTCTGGCGTTTTCTCTCTTCTCTTCTTCTACTGCTACTTTACACATCCACAAGTGAGTGTCTTCATGCATCCATGAGGATCCTGATCCTATGGAATGCACTGACTCAGTATCATCTTTGGCTCTATGGATGGGATTCCATTGGATGGGAGGGACATCTCTATGAGAGTAATCCTTGAGATTAACTTTGGTCGTGACACCTAAATGTTGCAAGTACAAGGAATTGGTTCCCCAATCCTGTACCACTTGCAACTGCCGCATAAATGGCCTTCCGAGAATCATCTCATAGGCATGATTTTTGCTAAAGTCACATATAACAAAAGTATGCTCGAACTCAACACCACATGTAGTGAGACTGATTCCTTCTAGCAATCCTAAGGGTCTCTCAATGTGACCATCGGCCATCTGCAATTTCATTCTCGTTGGCTTGAGTGCTTGCTTGCCCCAATGCTTCCATAGGGAAGTGGTAGCAATTGCAACTCTTGCACCTGAGTCCAAAATTGCCTTGGTTGTGTATCCTTGATGGGTGATGGGAAGATAGGTGTTCCCTTCTTCATCTTCACTCATGTCTCCTATCTTGTCCAAGGGTATTTCTAGCACTACACGATGAGATCCCACCTGGGAACGAGGTTTTGCCACTTTTGGCACTTGATTGGCTACATGTTTTGATCGTTCTGGTCTAACCTTAAGTAGTTCTTCTAAGGTGAGATTGCATTGCACTTTAGTTTTTTTCACAACCTCTGTGTTCCTAGGAATGATTGAGTCTTCATTTCTTACCATGACCGTGGGTGATCTCATGCAAGTAGACTTGGCTTCCCATGGGCCTGTGAAATGGGGCAGTTCTTGTAGGGAATTGGACTCAAAGTGTAATCTCTCATGAGATTGGGTACTCTCCTGCTCTCCATAAATAAAAGGAATTTCTTGTGGGAATTGATCATGCGTGTCATCCGCAAGTTCAATGGGAGGAGAAACTGTTGGTGCATACCAATCACCAATTGAAGGCTTGGAAGATCAAATGATGAAGGAAGAATCAATTTCTAAAGTGTGGAAGAAGATTACATTCAGAGGACAAGAGAAGTGTACACATATGTACATTAGCATAGTCATAGATGACTTAGATTTTTTTGTTCAGTAAGAATCATGTACAAATTATCTATAAATACTTTGAGAAAAGTCGGGGCATGTATGAGAGCATATGTAGAAACCAAGAATGAGAAAATTAGGAGTCAAGAGATAGAGAAAAGTTAGTTGAGTTAGCTCTCATCACTCAGTTGTAATTTTCTGAGTTAATGAAGAAATATTGCGCCCGATCTTTTCGTGTCTGCTCCTTCTGTGTTTGATCAATTGTGAAATCCTTTTGAGGATATCTAAGTTGTTAGTTAATGAGCCTGTGACCTGAATTTCAGAGTCCAATTGTAAACAGGCTAGGAGAATTGTGAGTAGGAACATTCATATGTGTTGAGTGTCTACAGTTCTCTGAAACAGGCGCAAATTTCGAGTTTAATCTTTTGATCAGTGCTCACTCCATAGTTTAAAGTTTTGTGCAAGCAAGCACTTAATCTTTAAGTTGGAAGGTGATCTACTCGTGGCTAAAAGCATTTGGCAAAACGGGTTAGATATTGTGAGAACCAAAGTTAAGAAGTTAGGAGTGTCTAAATCGACTTCTCAGAAGTGCAGATTCAGACATAGGTAACTTGTGAAGACAATTTCTCAAGTTATACTAAAGCTTATGAAGTAATTTAACTTGGAGGTGATGCGCAATCTTTAGGAAATGATTCGTACAAAGTTTCATAAAAAACTTTACACATTTGATAAGTCAATGTGAAGAAATTCTGCAGCAGACTTTTCTGTGTTTCATCTTCTTCACATATTTTCTCATATTTAATAATTTGGAGATTGGATCTCTAATTAAGTGAAGGTTTTGACTTACTCTTGATATAGAGGTGTTCTAAATTCAAGAGTAGGTTGTTCTTTTGGAGATTAACACTCTCCATCAGAAACTTCACTTTCCTTAGCCCATTTCTCTTCTTGAATCTCTCGTAGAAATTCTGGTGAATACCGATTCATAGAAGAAGAGGTGTCTGGTTCAGTGGAATTAGGCACATAAGCTTCCTAGGGGGGAATGCTTATCCGTTCACTTGCCTTGTCTTTTCCCTGGGAGATGGCTTCCCTATCAGATCTTGCAATTATGCTCTCTAATTTCTCCAATAGTCCATCAAAATGCAACTGAGCCTTAGCTGAGTAAGAGTAGTTGAAAAGGCGACTAGCTTCAAACATGGTCTGAGTCAACGCTACCATTTTAGCACAAAGCTTAGTTCTCTCTATCTCTAGATCAACTCTAGGATAGCATCTGTCATGATCTGTAACATTTGGACCTTCTTGGATTATGGCTTGATATGCTTTAAGCATCATGTCTATGTCCTCTAGAGTGGGGTCAGCTAATACTGATCCTACTCTAAGGGGTGGTGGAATGGTATGAGGTGGGTTGGAGGGTGGTGGATTGGGTGTTGATAGGGATGAAGGTGGTGGTGGTTTGTGAGAGTTTGTTTGAGAGGTGAGCTCAACAATTTTGGCTTTTGTTTCTCTTATGCTTTCTTCTAATTCGCTCATCTTCTTAGACTATTGTCTTTTCATCCTTTCTCGACTATCTTTCCAGGCTCTCCTTCGTTTCTTGGCTACGCTCTCGGTTTCACTAACCTCGACACACTTTTCTTGGCCTAAACCTTGGTTTTGCTGCAATGCTTGAGCTCTGGTGACCACTTGCAGTGGCGCAGTAGAAGTCACACTGCCTGCAGAGTCTACTACTAACCCATAACGTTGATAGGAGTGATTTTCGGCATGTTATTGGGATTCTTAGGACAATCTCTTAAGAGATGCTCTTTTTTGCAAACTTGACAAAAGCCTTGAATTGTCACTGATTGGGGTTATGTAGGGGTAGGCATTGGGCAATCGCAAATGAGGTGATCTCCCTGACATGGATAGCATGGTCCTCTAGGAAATGGGGGACTTACCTGCCTAGCTTGAGGCTTAGAGTTGGGATTTGCGTACATGACATTTGCATACTCTGGCTCCCAACTAGGTTCACTCGGATCTTCAAAGTAATATGACTCATTATGCTCAGGTGATTGCATGTAGTAAGCTTGTGGACTATCCATGTGAGTAGAGTCAAAACTATGATCGCTCGGGTCACTTTCTGAAAGCAGTCATGTCACTGGAACTATGGCTCTATTCAGGTTCTCTTCTACAGCTGTGTACTCTATGGGAATCACATTGGCTGGGGTTGGAGGTTGCTAAGATAACACAGGCTGGGGCCTTTGTTTGGTTTGGTAAGGTTGTTGATAGGGTTGTTGGGGTTTGCCATATTGCTGTGGTGGGTATTGGTTCTGGTATCTTCCTTGTTGAGGGTATGGCTGAGGGTAGGTTTGCCTAACCGCTTGCTTATTGTATGGGCAATCTTGCACGGTGTGATTAGTGTATCTCCGTTCTATGGTGCACTATTGGCTACTAGGATTCACTTGGGGTTGAGCCATAATGGGACATACATTCGCCATATGGTCACCTCCACAAGTATAACATCTCTTTACTAGGGAAAATCTTGGTATTTTCTTACTTGAGACTCCTAGCTTTTGAGCTACTTTCTCAGCGAGTTCCTCAATAGATGTGGATTGCGTAGAAGAGAGGCTAGTATAACTATCTGAATCTTTGTAGATTTTGGAAAGCTCTAGTTCCTCCCCTAGGTTATCCTCGATGTCAATGCACATGCGTACACTCTTCTATGTTCCTAGGGTCCTTCAAGTACACGTATGATCTCAATTTGGTACTTAGCAATCCATCCAAGAATAAAGCTACTTGTTTGGCTGGTGTGGATAACTCAGGAATAGGACTTCTCTCTAAGTATTGCCTAAACCTTCTTCTTGCAAGTCTCACGGTCTCTTGAGGTGTCTGCTTGAAGCTATGAATCAGTGAGGAAGTATTATGCCTTATGCCACTCTTGGAGAATTCGGTAATGAAAGTCTCTAGAAGTTGGTCTATTTTCCTGAAGTGTATCTCATTCAGTGGTTGAAACGACGTTAGGGCAGTGTTTCTAAGGGTTAGACCAAAGGCATTGTATTGAGTGAATAGGTCTTCAACTTGTTCAGCTCTCAAGACTTGCCTAAACTCCGCCACATGATCATATGGGTCTCCGGTGCCATCGAAGTAATTCTTCATGGACTTAACCAGCTGGTTTGGCCTCAAGGTTCTAGTGTGTTCCCTAGGCCTTGCAAAGGAAAATCATCAGTGGTTCTTTGGTTTCTTGGGGCTCTAGGTCTCTCCGTTTGCACTCTATCTGTCTCTTCTCTCATCCTTTCTATTCCCAAGGGGTTGGCGAAACTCACCTATGGTCTGTCTTTACTTTTGTCCCTTTGAGCTCCATGAGCTTGGGATGTTCCAGCTCCTTGGTGGCCATAAGAGACATTAGGTCTTGGTTGGGGAAAAACAAATTTGCCCTTCCAAGTGTAGGCATGCCTACGATGCTCTGTGACCACAGATCCTCTCTGAAGTATTGTCTAAATAGGTCACTTTGCCTGGGCTATGAAGATCTTTGAACTCATAGATTGTGATCGTTCCTACCTCATTCGACTAATCAGGCTTATACCTCCAAAAGGCTTCATCGGTCTCTCGGTGTAGAAGCAGGTCTATGCTCTTATTGTCCTGTACTTGATCAATACCATCACCCTTTGTAGAGCCAAGGGAGGTGATAGTACCATTGTGCTACCCTCATTAACGCCAAGCCACGAGCTAAAAAGATTCAAATTGACCTTCAACCTAGTAAGGGAGGCCTTGGACATGAATGGCATGCACATTCCCACAGAGAAAGAAACATTGATCCCTGGAAGAATGAAACACAAAGGTCTTAACAAATTAAAGGATATGGTCGTTATGACACCTACCATCACCCTCCATCTACGCACAATCATGCAACATTTCACCTTTCCAACTCAAGAGTGCTTCACCATGCCACCCAAAAGAATTTGGTTTAGCTTGTATTTAGCGGAGACAGAAAACCTCACAATCAACCTACCCCACAGGATCATAGATCAAATCCACTTAGCACATCAGCGCTGGAATAAGAAACATAAGAATGTGCTTCATGGATGTTGTGCGATCGTTTACAGGTGCTTAGCTTATGATGTGCCTATTCAAAGAGCACTAGTGTGGTCCCAAGCTCAAGAATTCCAGAGATGGCTATCAACAACAAGGCCACCATCGAAGAAAATGAGGGGTTCAGTTCAAATACCCTGTGCACAAGCAAGAGGTGCCACCCTCACACCAGAGGTGACACCACTTCAGTCCAGACGTGGCCGTCCATTTACTATTTGCTTACCCAAACAAAGTGCAGAAGGACCCAATTTGGTTTTCCCTCCGATTCCATCGGACTTAGAGTTCCCACAGGGCTACACCCTAGACGATTTGACATATGAAGAAATTGCCGGAATGATTAATGAGGCTAACCTGGAGACGAAGGAAGAGCAGCCCCAGGGACTGCAACCAACCACAAGAACTTCCATTCCTACCCAACCTAAAGTAGTGGAAGTAGACAAAGATGAAGAAGAAACGGAAGAGGAAGCAGAAGAGGAACACGACCAAGAGCAAGAAGAAACCTCAGCACTAGTTGGTGCCCTAGCTTATTCGGCACAAATAAAAAGATTGTATGAAACCATGAAGCGGGTTTAGGAGCATCACAAGCTGTCACTCAAAACAAGGAAGATGTTGATAAGCCAAATGTTAGGAGAGGAAGGTGTAGATGAACTATTTATTGAGTCCATGAATCTTCATGTGGATGCGCTAGGCCTGGATGAAGCTATTCATTCGGCTCTTGCTTATATTCATCGCTTTGAGAAATGCATGTCTACCTGCCCCATGCGCTCCAGCAAGCAAATTCACATAGATGTATCATCACCAGGAGATACCACACAGACGGAAGAACATCAGGTGGCACCACCATCACCACACTCCTCACCTCTCACTGCACAATTCACTTCGCCCCGTGATACAACCAACACAACTTCCATGATCACCACATATGTTATGGGAGTTCCTCTCTCTCCAGGCATCCAACTTGGAGGGGTTTCCATGCCTATGTTCACCACACTATTCACGAACATCACATCCACCCCACCTTCCATTCCCATTTACACAGTTACACACACTTTTGACACAATGGAGACATCACCAGCCATAGCACCACTCCCTCCTCACACACAGCCACAATATCCCATACCCCCTCCACCCACATCACCACTTTATTCCACCTCATTCACGATCCCCTTTCCCTTCCCCATCCCCCCTACATCCTCTCCTTTCCCTGCATTCTTAAATGTAAATAATGTGTTTTCTACTTTACATCAATGTGTATATCAACTACAGAGTGAATATCAGACTCTCGAAGATCGACATCATCAATTAACTGCGGACCACCGGCAACTAAAGAGGAGGCTTGCGACTATAGAAGAAGAGAACACAGACCTAAATCAACCCTATACTATGCTCGCACATGCCCACCAAACCATATTGGAAGCTCCCCAGCAATCTAAGTCTTGCGAAGTTAAGAAATTAACCGCTTTACTGGAACTCTATCAGTGAGAGAATGTCAAAGTCCGACGCAACCTAACGCTATTACAAAAGCACATGGCCACGACCCTAGAAGAAAATAAATGACTTCAAAAGCAGAACGAAGAAAACCTAGAAGTTGCAATGGAAGGCTCCCCCCATGAGATCAACCCAGAACAGTTTAAAGCAGTCCCTTCAGATACGATGAAAACAATTCTGGAAGGCTATGTTGATCTACTAGAAGCACATGATGATGTGGAAAAAGAACGAGATACATTGCGCCGCCAGCTAAGGGAGCAAGAAGAACAACCCAAGATCATAGAATCGGCATTGACTTCAGAAGAGGTAAAGGTGCTAAAAGCATAGGTTGAAGAATTGCAAAAGAAGCTACTTGAGTATGAACGGCAACCCTCTCCAATTATCGAACCAGAGCCAGACAAATTGGTGCCCATCAAAGTGGATGAGTCGTATGAGGAACCATATGTTCGTATGCCTATGTCGGGCGGACAGCGAACATCGAAAGGAATGGACACCCTGGAAGTTGAAGCACCCGAATGGCTTCAGAAACTCGAAAAGACTGCCAAAACCCATGAAGATTGTGTCGCAATCCAAATCCAATCAATGGCTAATTTGGAGGACACTATCATAAACTCTGAGTATTTCAGGCACATGTCTCATCACCGCTGGATAGGAGCAAATGATGCTCAATATGTGCCTTACTGTGTGCTCTTAGCAGACTACAATGCGGAGATTCAATGAAGGTGTGGCAAAGCCCCGACTTTTGCCACTCAATTTGGTCCTAAAGATCTACCTGAATGTGCGAAACAAGGATCAACCTTCCAACCCACCTGGCCAATTCATCTCCTTGAAACATATCCATAAATGGTCCACACATGGAACAACATGCCACTATTTATCAAGTATAATCCATGTTATGTTCCAGTCCTCCACAGACGCACCTGGCCCTAGTTTGCCATTGCTGTCAAGAACGTCAAAGGCTGTGCAAAATGGTAAATTATGTGTATCTGGCACCTCCACAAGGACAGCCCTCGGTGGCATATAAAATTTCTACCATCCGTCACCGGAGTCTTAGACTACGGAACTCCCCTGATGTGATGGCTCAAATGTGTATGAAGATATTTGAACTAATGCTGATCACATTCAGAACATTCAAAAACATCAAAGACCCACATTTCTCAGGAGTCAGCTTCACTGTTGGCAACCTAGACCTGGTGTATGACATGAGCACAACCCCCTCGATCAAGGTAATATATGCTTGGCACGCAAGAATAAATTACCTCCCAGCTTGCTACAAGCAAACTTTCAAGGAGATGTTCATCATAGGGTTCTGGGAATACCACTCTGAAATATTCGTACCCAGACCCTCACATCTCCTCCAACTATTCACTATGGAGAGGACCTTACACTCGGATCAATTGCGGTTGCCACATCCGGACATTCCCAGGCCAGTAGATTGGGATGCATTATTAACAAACCTAGCACAGGGGTTGCGGCTGGAAGAACATCACCTAGCTTCAGATGTGGTTCAATACTATGTCCAACGCTCAGCCAAACAAGGGTTTGTCAGAGATGATAGACGCGAGAGAGGGGGGTGTTAGCAGCAGCCAAGGCACACAAGGACCCACAAGACAAGGAAGCCAAAGAAGGGAGTCGGAGCAAGGAACAAGCAGGCAAAGTAGTCAACGCAGATCTGGCAAATAGGCCCATATCTTTTCCATGTAACAATATTTCCCAAATAGTGATTGTAGTCACTTCACTTCATTGTAAATACCATTTTTTATTATTCCTATTCCATTTTGTCCAAGCTGAGGAGTCCTCGAGCTTGAGGAGTACTAGTAGTATTTATGTATCAATTTTCATAATTTTCAGAGCTCGTTTGAGCCCCCAAAATAGCTCTAGAACCTAATTTTTAACTAGGTCAAACACTAGGTCTGGACAGGACCAAAGCTAGTCAAAAACTATAAATAGAGCTAGAGAGCTCATTTTTGAGGTTGGCTTGTTGTAGAATTGAACTTGTAAGAGCACTCTTGAGTAATCTAAAGAACTCCATTGACTCTCTCTTTGTTCTTACCTTGTGTGCGCGTGTGTGTGTATGTGTGTGCATGTTTGTGTGCTTCTCACTCACACACTTGTGCCATCACTTGTTCGAGGTCTTCATACCATCCTCTTGTCTTCCCAGATTGACATTAAAGGAGGTGCTACTCATCACTGAGCTACAATAAGCCTTTGCAAAATTTTGTAGAGTCCATATGATTGTGAACATATGATATAAATCAATGTGGACTTGAGCATGTGTAAGAAAGGTTATGAAAAGTATATTACCAAGGTTATGAAAAGTATATTACCAATAAGATAATGTCACAAAACATCTCTTCACAAAGAATGATCATATAGTCATATATGATCCTATCTAGTTTCGTAGGTTGTATGGTTCATCAATTTCCCTAAAATTTGCAAAAATAATTTATATTTCCACCATTAATGACCTTGCATGACCTCAATGCACCAAAAATGGGGCGGTATGAAACCTTGGAATTAAGTGGGTATCTCTATTAACAGACTTTCAAATGGAAGAGCTAAGAAGTCGAATACAAGTCGTCCGAGTGCTGCACTAGTGGAACCTTTCGATTGCATGATGAAAGCTTGTGAATGACCCTAAGCTGGAGTGAAGAGGAAAACACATGAGTCATGGAAAATAATTAAGATCCCATAAAGGTGAGACCTCCATTCCTTTCCACCACCAACATGCTTCCCATGCAGTGTGCATGGTTTTAATGATGTATGAAGTGAACGCAAGAAGTGTGTGATTTGACTGTGAGTGATTGTGTGTGAACTGTGTGGCTTTACAATTGAAAACTCATGAGCACTACCTACAAAGTGTGTAAGTTACAAGGATGGTAGTGAGATGGGTTTGTCAAGGTGGAGATGGGTTTGTCAAGCTGGAGATGGGTGGAGCGATCAGTAGGTGCTTGGCTTCACAATGTTGTTGGTAGGGATGGGCTTGGTTAAGAGTTGTCATGATTAGTGAAGTCTTGGGAATCCATTTTTGTACAACATGGTGGGGTACAAGCGATGAAGTGGAATATACAAAATAGGGTTTGTAGGGTGTCCAATTACTCGCAGAAAAGGTTTTCTTTGGGCTGACTAAAGTTGATGGATAAATTACACATTTTTTAGGTATCCAAAGTTGACAAGACTTGGACTGAGCTGTCTCCAAGCTCTTGGGGACCCAAATCTATCAAATACATTACCGCAGTTGAAATTGATAGGGATGCCGAAGGTCTGGAGTGGTTGAATCAATGGATACTGTAGCTTTGCATATCCACCTTGGGCATGGGAATGCCTAGTGGACTGTCCAAAGGGCCACCCTCATGTGCTGGTCCTTTGAGTATGTGGGTCATGTGGCCGTGCTAGTCATCGAGGGTGAGATGTTGTATCAACACTCTACTTTGGAAAAGAAGGGAGATCTAATGCTAACCTGTCCAACCCATTAGGGAATGAGGCATTCGATATCACAAATCTAGGTGGACACCGTGTTAGCGAGGGTGATCCGATGGAGGTTCCTGAATCCTCCCCTGTGTAACTACCTAATTGGGGGGTTTGTGGGGGTCTATCCGGCTTGCCTGGATTCTACGACAATTCACTCCCAGCTAGGGGTTGAGCCTTACGTCACCATATTTTTCTAGTTCCTGTCTGCTTACTCGATCTCACCTCTTGGACGGGTGGTGTTTCCCTCGTCTATTTGTTAGGGTTAGTTAACCCACACAAAGTTGGATTGAGGCCATGCACAATTGGAGGGTCTTCTGTTAAGTCTAACACTTCTCTGCACCGACCTCTGAGTGGTAGCTCATGGCACTGTCCTACAAGTTCCAATTGAGCACACTTCTGCAAAGATTTAAGTTCATCGATAGTGGTATAACCATTGTTGGCCTAGGATCATGGGTTCTATTAGGTCATCATCATGGCAAACACAAAATTTCACTATCATGTCACGTCCTTGATGGATATTGGTAACTCGACCTCGCCTATGCAAGGGGTTTCTAATCCACCTAATCATATGAGATAGACTTCAATAGGCTTCACTTCATATTCTTGAAAAAGGGAGAGCCTAATTGCATTCGTCATTGCACCAGAGTCAATTAAAGCCTTAAGTTGCTTATGCACGGGGTCATGACCTAGACTGATGTTAATAAATGGTCTCCTATCAACAATACTAGGGACATCCCTTCCTCTAATTTGACACATGGCTACTAGATATTGTGGAGCATTATTCGGTTGAGGTTCTCTACCTAGTCCTTTCCTTCTTAGTCGCATGCACCTAATGCATTCTAATGCCTGTGCTTGGGCTTCAGCTCTAATTCATTCCTCCTCTTCCTTTTTCTTATTGGCAAGATTTAGCCATTTAAGCATGTCCTCTGTTACAGGTTCTTGATAGAGCTTAACTCTCCATCCACTGATATAATTAGGTATTACCTCTCCTTCTAGAGTTGTTAGTTGAATAGCACTGCTAGTCGATATCCTATTGATGATCATAGGTCCATATCCTCATTTTTCTAACTTACGAGCATGTTGTTTCAAGGTGTAAACTAACACCAAATATCCTACTCATAACCCCTTATCTTTGATATGAGCATCAAACTAGGCTTTTTGTCTCTTCTTAGCGGCATGAAATCTTATTGTTGTGCACAGTCTAGTCTCTCCTAATCATTCTAAGTTAAGTATTCTCAAGGACAGTTCATGACCCATCCACTCACGCTCTTGAGAAATTTTGAGTGTGGGTATCAAAAAGTCTAAAGACAACACGGCATTCTGACCAAATACCATATGGAATGGTGTAACATTGAGCGTTGTTTTATAGGCTACTCGATAGGCCCATAAGGCATGGTGTAATTGTTGATCCCAATCCGAACGTTTATTATTCACAATCTCGATTAGGATGTTGCACAAAATCTTATTAGTACTCTTAGCCTGTCCATTAGCTTGCGGATGACACAGTGCAGATTTCTTGTGTATTACCATGAAGTCTTGTAATAAATATTCAATAACCTCATTTAGGAAATGAGTACCCCTATCACTTACAAGCTCGATAGGAAGTCCATATCTTGTGAAGACATTCTCAAACAAGAATTTTGTAGTGGTGCATGCGTCATTTTTCTTTGTGGCCTTAGCCTCGTAAGATAGTTAGTGCCAACTATGATGTACTCGGCATGGGAGTTCTTTGCAAGGGGGTTAATCAGTCCAACAAAATCTATTCCCCATTTTGAGAATGTGCACCCTCCCATCATGGGTCGTAGGGGCATCTCATCTTTGCATATAGGATACTGAGTCCTTTGACATCATCACATCGTTTTACATAGGTGTGGGCATCCATATGGAGAGTGGGCCACCATAATCCTGAAAATAGTATGGCCTTAATAACATGGTCAGTTCCAAAATGGCCTCCAGCTGTACCTTGATGTGTAGCTTCCAAGAGGTTGAGATATTCACTCTCATGCATGCATATTCTCATATAACTGTCTCTTCCTTGCTTATATAGATTATCACCAATGAGCTTGTAATCTAGAGCCTCTTGCTCAAGGCTTCGTTTACACGCAAAATTCATGTCTTGTAGGAAAGTTTTATTCCTTAGGTGACTAAAGGTTCGCTCGAGTCTGGTGTTAGGGTCACTTGGTATAGATTGACGCATTTTATCGGTCGTCTACTACAACACTTTGGGCATTCATCGCAAAGTAGTCGGACATCTTTTTCCATTGACGGCCAATACACACCTAACCTTTTCAAGTTGAGTAACGTCCCTTGTCTTGAATGATGTTGCTCTAGTGCACCTACATGTGCGAGTTGCAACCAATTGTTATACTCATGTTCTTCTACACAAGAAGCAAGGATATTTTGATGGTCTTTCCTATAGATACTGCCAATGACGATTTGGTATCTCTACGCTTTCACACCTCCTTTTCTTGCATTCTCACTTGAGAGTTCTTGGGTCCATATATCAATATTGGAATTAATGGCTTCGCCCATTCACGAACAATCTTAACATTAAATAGGTAAGCATCTGGTAGCTCATTAGCTACCCCAATAGCTGCTTCTCCGAAAGTTATCCCCGAGAGGTGGTCTGCTCTCAAGTGCATCTTGCCCTTCTTGACTACAACTTCAAAGTCATATTCCATAAGTAATAGAAACCAACGTATTAACCTTGTTGCAAGGTTTGTTTACTAAATACAAGAGAACTTGATGGTCTGTAAAAAAACTTATGTGCCATTAAATAGTAGCAAAATTTCTTAATGGCATAGACCATTCCTAGCCCCTCTATCTCTGTGAGGGTGTGATTCCTCTCTGTAGCGTTCAACTACCTACTAGCATACGCAATCGATAAATCAATATTCCCTTCGTCCATTGGTTGTGCTAACACACAGCCTATGGCATGATTAGAAGCATCTACGTGTACGTGAAAAGTTTTGTTCCAATCCAGCATGGCTAGAATAGGTGCAAAACACAATCATCGTTTTAGTTCACTAAAAGAACTCTCACATTCTTCTGTCCACTCAAAGTTTGTTAGCAAGTTGTAGAGTGGTTTGGCAATGATTGCATGCATGTGAATCATTGGTAATAACCACAATGTCCCATAAATGCTTGTACCTCCTTTATGTTTTGTGGCCTAGGTAATTCATTGATCACTCGTACCTTATCTTCATCTATGGAAATTCCATTTTTCGAAACTATCTAACCAAGTATCTTACCTTGTCTTACTATAAAGACACACTTCTCAGAATTTAAACAAACTTGATATTCCCTACACTTGTGGAAGATGTGTTCCAGCTCAGGGATATGATGTGGTCTAAGCACTGAGTGAGCACATAGATCATCTACATACACTTCTAGATTCTTTCTCAAAAACTCTTTGAACACGTGGCACATCAAACTTTGGAAAGTTGCACGTGCATTCATCAACCCAAAAGGCATGACACAAAATGCAAAGATACCCCATTCGATGGCAAAGGTCATCTTATGTTGATCCTCAGGGGCAATGGCGACTTGGTTATAGCCTAAGAATCTGTCAAGGAAGCTATACACTTCCTTGCCTACGACTCTTTCCAACAGGTGTTCTGTAATAGGCAAAGGGTAACTATCCCTAATGGTAGCAGCATTGATTTTCTTTAAGTTAATACACACTCTCAGCTTACCGTTCTTCTTAGACACAACTACAATGGGCAACACCCATTCGATGTGCTCTATCTCATAGATGAATTCGGCTTCAATGAGTCTATCTATTTCCTCCTTGATCTTCAAAGCATAATTATCATTATATGTATAGGGATTTTGCTTGGTGGGTTTAGCCCTATACATATAATTATCATTATATGTATAGGGCTTTTGCTTGGTGGGTTTAGCCTCGGTAGTCATGGGTATCCTATGGGAACATATATCTGGATCTACCCCCTTCAAGTCCTTGTAACTCCATGGAAACACATCCCTATACCTTTTAAGCAAAGCAATCAAACTTTATTCCTCTTCATCGGTCAAATCATGTCCTATGTACGTACATTGTTCTTCTCCACCCTCGATTGCTACTACAACTTTCTTTGTGGTCTCCTTATTATCATAAGCTTCTCCCGAATTTTTGTCTCTCTTAGGCATTCTTATCAAGATTTTGTGTTCTTCCATTGCATATTTTTTAAAATTTTCTAGCGTTTCACGGTTTTTTCCTTTTCTACCTAACCTAAACGTTCCTCTTTCGATGAACATTCGGGTCTATCCGAATCTACTTCCCATTCTTCCTCTTTCACTTGCTTACTCCTTTTTGAGATCTCACCTTCGATTTTATCCCCTTCAGTTTCCTCCCCTATAAGGTTTACAGTGAAGATGGATATATCATAGCCGTCTTCATCACAATGGGGGGTCCATTGTTCTTCATTAATTGCTATATCCATAGTCGCAAGAATCTCTACCCAGCCATAGGGTTGGAATTCCTTGTTTGGGAACACTATTGGCACATACGCTAGATCCTCAATAGGTCTAGAGGTGTGTCCTATTTCTGACATTCTTGTTGTCGCTCACTCCTCCTCCTTTGCTACGACTTTACACATCCATAGGTGTGTATCCTCATGCAGCCATGATGGATCTGTTGCTAAGGAATGTACTGATTCCTTCTCATCTTTGTTCTTAAGTACAATATTTCATTGCAAGGGTGGTACATCCCTATGTGAATAGTTTGTGAGGTTCACTTTCATGGTCACTCCTAGGTGCTCCAAGGACAAAGAGTTGGTCCCCCAATCTTGTACTACTTGTAATTGTCGCATGAAAGGTTGACCTAGAAGCATCGTATATGCTTGATCACATATCGCAAAGGTGTGATCAAATTCTACTTGCAGGTGGACACGGTAATGCCTTCCAGTAGTCCTAAGGGTCTTTCTATATGCCCATCTTCCATCTGCAACTTCATCCTAATAGGTCTAAGGGTTGGTATACCCCAATGCTTCCACAAAGAAGTGGTAGCGATAGCTACTCCTGCACCTGTGTCTAGGATGGCTTTGGTAGTGTAACCTTTGTAAGTAATAGGCAAATAAGCATTACCTTCCTCTCCTTCATTCACATCTCCCACTTTGTCTATGGGTATTTCAAGTACAATTCCTTGTACTCTTGGTCTAGAGGAAGTTGTAGCTATCTCTGGGAACTGATTTGCTACATGTTTCCATAGTTTTGGCTTGATTCAATAGCTCTTCCAAAGTCAAATGGCATTGAACTCTCGTGTCCCTAATGGCCTCCGTGTTTCTAGGAAGAGTTGAGTTCTCTCCCCTTACTAGAATGGTGGGGGCTTTCACTTGGATTGATCGGTCTTCCCATGGTCCCTTGAAGTGACGTAATTCTTGCAAAGAGTTAGATTCAAAACTAGTATGATCATTGGGCCAATCATCCACTTGATCTCCATAGATAGATGGGATATCTGTAGGGAATTGTTCTCCTGAGTCATCAATCTCTGGTATAGGTGGCCGTGTTTCTTGTTCTTGCCTCCATCTTTCCTCTTGAATCTCTCTTAAGATGGCATGTGAATCCATGTAGCCCGTTTGATGATTTTCTAAGTCTAACCTAGCCCTTTTGAATAGAGTTGTCTTCAAATGTTCCTCTGGGCTATTTTGTGTGCTACAGTTGACTTTTGTTGTGTTAGATGCTATTTTCCCTTATCTTTCTAGTAATCCTTGGAAATGTAGCTTAGGCCTAGTCATAACTTCCCAATTGAGGTACTAGGATGCTTCAAACATTGCGTGGGCTAATTCTACCATTTTCATGCACAGCTTGGTTCTCTCTAATTCCAAGTCGTCTCTAGGGTAGTTCTTGCTGGATTCTCCTACCTGTGGACCTTCTTATATCCTAGCCTAACAAGCATTGAGCATCATGCCAAGGTTTTTTGGGGTGGGGCCTGCTAGTACTGATCCTGGCTTTGAGGTCACCACCTGTGGTTCAGCCTCCTGTGATGCCATTTCTAAAATTTGAGCTTTGGTTTCCCTTAGGCTTTCCTCTAACACGTTAATCTTTTTGCTCCATTTTCTCTTATGTCGCTCTCGTCACTCCTTCCAAGTTCTCGTTTTCTTTCTTGTTGATTCTCCTACATCACTGGCTTCAGCTACTCTTCTGGGGGTTTTTGGTTGCATTTGCCTTTGTGTTTGGGCTCTAGTTACCGCCTAGATGGGTATGTACTAGGTTGGTTCTTAGGGCAATCTCTGATGAAATGATCCTTCCCACATTCGGGGAAAAATCCTTGAATATTGAAATATTGTGATTGCACTACGGTTGTGACGTGTGCACAATCACGTATGAAGTAGTCTCCCTAGACCTTAAAACATGGTCCTTTGGGTCCCTGGGGTCTTAGTTTTCTAGCCTGTGGTCTCGGGTTGGGGTTGGTATACATGACCTAAACATAATCTGGTTCCCAATTTTGCTCGTACACAGGATTCTCATAGTATGGACCTAAGTTTTCCGGTGACTCCATGTAGTAGTCGGGTGGGCTATCTACATCGGTGGAGTCAAAATTGTTTGCATTAGGATCATTGTTTGTGATCAAAGGGGTTGTGGGTACTAATGCCATATTTGAATTCTCCTCTGGAGTGGCATACTTCACAGAAACTACATTAGTAGGGGGTGGAGGTTGTTGTCCTAAGACAGGTTGGGGTCTAGGTTGTGCCGGATATGGAACTTGATAATGAGGAGGGCACGATAGTATTACTGTGGCTAGTACTGCCCTTGGAATCTACCTAGCTGATAAGGTTGAGGATAACTCTTCCTAACCACCTATTTATTATATGGGAAACCTTGAGCAGTGTGGTTAGTGTATCTGTGCTCTATGGTATAGTATAGTCCATTGGAGTTTCCTATGGGCTGCATTGTGTTTGGGCACATATTTTCCATGTGGTCACCTTTGCAAGTGTAATGCCTTTGAGGGGGGGCTAATTTGATGCCAAGTTTGCTAGAGACTCCCAATCGTTTGGCCACTTGTTCCGCTAGGTCCTCTATAGAATTAGAACATCTGGATGAGGTCTTTGTCATACTATCCGAATCTTTATGCACCTTGGGAAGTTCTAGCTCTTCCCCTAGATTATCCGCAATGTCTACATAGATGCGCAAGCATTGATCCAAGGTTCTTGGTTCCTTCAGGAATACATATGACCTGCGCTTAGCACTCAATAGGCCATCTATGAACAAAGCTATCAATTTGGCTTGAGTGGGTACTTCCAATGGGGGCCATCTCTCTATGTAACATCTAAATCTTCAACCTGCCATCCTCATTGTCTCTTGAGGTGTTTGTTTGAATGTGTGTATTAACAAAGACGTATTGTGTCTGATTCCACTCTTGGAAAAATCCATAATGAAGGACTCCATCATGTGGTGGATGTCTCTAAATTGGTGTTGGTGCAATGGTCGAAACCAATCCAACACGTCACCCTTTAGAGTGATTCCAAAGGCATTAAATTGTGTGAACATGTCTTCGACTTGTTCAACATGTAGCACCTGTTTGAATTCTGCTACATGCTCATAGAGATCTCTAGATCCATCAAAGAAATTCTTCATAGCCTTGACTAGTTGAGTAGGCCTCAAAGTTCTAGGGTGGTCTCTAGGTCTAGGTAGGGGAAAATCATCCCCACCCCTGTGAGCTCTATGATCCCTAGTTTGTTCTCTTTCAGCTCTCCCACCTTTTGTAGTGGCTCTTTCTCTTCCTGTGTGATGGATGAAACTATTCTCTGGTCCTACTTGTTCTTCTCTCTATGTCCTTGGGATGTGCTGATACCCGAATTCTCCTTAGATACCTATGATCTTATTAGTGGAAAAACTAATTCTCCTTCCCACGTATATGCATGACGACCATGTTTTGTGACCTTATACACCCTTTCTGAAGTGTCATCTAAGTATACTATTTTCCATGGGACATGTGGGTCCTTTGGCTCATAAATCATGGTTGCTCCTATAGCAGTAGGGTGCTCTAGCCTATATCTCCAAAAAACTTCATCAGTTTCTTTATTCCAAAACAGCTCTATGCTCTTATTATCCTGAGGCATCCACTTAGGAGTTAGAACTCTCGTAAGCATAGATTTTCCTCTAGGCATGCTAGGTTCTTCGACCTATTTCCCTTATCCTTCCACACCTAGGTCTGTAGTTTATACCATTTCACCTAGTTTGTTCATTGGTGACTATGTACATGGTTCCTTCTTTGTCTATGTAAGCCTCGTTTTCAAACTTCATGGCTGGATGTTCTAATCCCATAGGTTGATTAGGGTTATGTAATTGAATTACCGACCTACGAAGGCCATCTTCATATACTCAGGCACCCAATCTATTCGTGCGGATGTACTCCAACTGAGTCTTGTAGGGTCCCTCTATCCTCTCTAGCTGGACTACATTAAACAAAACCCATGGTCTTCCTGTATGGAAAGACATGTCTAAGTTGCTCGTGTCTGAACTAACCTCGTATGGATAATTGCCTAATTGTTGAGCCCATGATCATGTTGTAGTTCTCAAACTAGCCTTAGAAGATCGAACACTCTGCTTATCACTTTTCCCTAAGTATTTCCCAGATCTCAGGTTCATTAATCCTTATTTCACCTTATTGTACTCCCCCAATTGATTAAAACAATCACTTAGTTCTTTGTGATTTTCTTTACAGTTTCTTGTTGAAAAAGTTTATCACAAGGAATCATTTTAACATGTTCAATTTTGATTCATTTGAGCGATGCATAATCAAGCCACACAATTCTTTTGGGCTAGACCCCTATACCCACTTGCTCTCTCTCTTGTCGACCACTTGTCACTTAGTATGCTAGAGCAAATCCTTGCTATTCTAGGAGTCTTGAAACACTCCGTTTATCACAAAGTATATTTACTCAAAGAAATCACCAACTTAGAATGGAAATTCCACTTACGGGGTTCTCTTGGACCTTTGAAGCGACAGTTCTCATTTTGCCCAAGAGTTCTAGGTACTATCTACTTCTCCCCTTGCCCTACACCAAACACACAAGAGTTCAAAATTAATAACCAAAAATACCCCTAGAAATTTGAAAATATTTCAAAAACCCTAATTTTGGCATTCTGCCTGTGATTGCTAGACACAATCACGATGGTGTGTCACTATCGCGATGGTATGAACACCCACGATGGTCAAAGATCACGATGGTCAAGCTTACGATGCTCAGTCAGAGTCCCGATGATTAGGAGACGATGGTCAGATTGTGATGATGAGTCACAATCACAATGGTCAAACCATGACGGTCAAACTACAATGATCAATGACAATCGTAATTGACAAGTCATGATGGTCAGATGACAATGATTAGGACCACGATGGTCACTAGGACCGTGATTGTCAAGCATCGTTGCGATGGTGTATCACCGTCGCGATGATGTGATGCAATCGTGATGGTGTGAGCTAATCGCCATGATGATCAATGATCGTCACGATGGTCTGACACAGTCATGATGATGAGTCATCATTGCGATGGTCAAAAAAACATGTGATCTCAAAAAACTAATGTAGATCTGTGCAAGCACTTATCTGGGCTCCTCGTTCATGCAAAAATTTCACTCAAATACATACCTTGCTCTAACAATCGTGATGGTCAGGTTCTATGGCAATTTCTAAGAGAAAAATTGAGTTTTTGCTTGTGTTTCCTATAGATCTATGATGTTGAAAGGCTGCCCTACAAAGTTAGTGCACCAAAAAACCTGAACAAACACCTATAAAATCTCTCTTTCACTCCCGCACACACACAAATGAGGAAAAGAGAAGAGAAAGAGGGAATATGATAGATTTTTTGTGGTTTTTTGGATTTTGAGATGATGACGGGGAATGAAACTAGCGAAACGTGGAGTAAAAGTGTGCAAAAACTAACTACAAACAACAAAACAACAAGGCAATTTTACCTTCCACTGATTTTCTTCAACACACTTACCATCACACGCTCAACCTAGAGATCGTCCTCGGCAATGGCGCTAAATTTGGTTTCACTCGAGTACAATGTTGAGTACCAATGTGAGGAGCTCTACCTCATAATTGTCAATCCGCGAAGAGGGTAGGTCGATATGAAGATCAAGAGCAAGTGAAGTGTGTGAAGGTGATGGTGAGTAATACAATTGCATGCACACACATGCACACACACACATAAGGAAAGTGGTGATAGAGATCAATGGAAGGCAAGAAAAGAACGCATACTCATATTCATCATCAACTAATTACAATAGCTCTTCTAGTTACTAGCTCATAAGTTCAACAACGACCCCAAAATGAGCTCTCTAGCTCTATTTATAGTTTTTACCTAGTTTTGATCGATTCACATCTAGTGACCAGCATAATTAAAAAATAGGTTCTACATCTAATTTGAGGTACCTAACGGCTTCCAAAAATTATGAAAATTGGTATGAGCTTTCTACTTAGACTCCTCAAGCTTGAGGACTCCTCGGCTTGCACAAAATGGAGTCACACATGCAATAATCGGATGTATGTACATATATTACATTGTTTTAGTGATAAAAATCAATGTTTGGATTATGAAGTAACCTATGTGATTACTCTACATTTGTGACGAGATCATGTGCTTGATCCTTTGCCTTCAACATCAACCATGGCTTAGGAACCCCAACTAACGACCATACCAGACCACCCAAAAGTGGAAGCAATATCAGCAACCCAAGGCAAGTGGCACAAAGCAAGTATGGGTGCTAAAAGGTCAAAAAGCACCAACAGTTTTCAACAATGCAGACAATAACAAGAAGAAGTCCAAGCATAATTAGATCAATATCCAACATCCCCTCGACTTTCTTCTCCATCCACGAGGACCAAACAGATTTGGATTGCCAAAAAGTACTTAACAAACTGACCCACACCCACACAGATTTGGGTACACAAGAATTGTATTTTAGCTCAAAACCCAAGCCATGTAATATAAACCCCTTCGACATCACCCCACCCATCGACACCAGTATTGCCCGATTCATCTTTTGTACCTCAGCAGAAGAACACCACCCATACATCAACTGTTAGGAAATGGATATCAAAACGTGTCTAGACACCTCTACATGATCCTTTGTATGACATAACACATATCCCGACTAACCTTTACCCTTGTAATACTTCACCCACGACTGAACCTTCTATAAATCCACCCACACTAACCCACCATCACTTGTAATAAAATCTCATCAAGCAATGTATGCAATATCTAAAGCATGTAGGTGTCTAGTGACCTACATTAGGACATGAGGAATCACTCCATAAAACTAGCATGAGGAAGGAGATAAGGAAGAGAGCTCACACACACTCTCACTCTCAAGAAGAAGCACACAAACACAGATTGAGGCAAGGAAGAATGATATTCTTCTTCTTCTTCTATTACATAAAGAGGAATGTATAAGAATGACCTAAAAACAAGAATACAACAAGTGCAATATATAAAGATCAGTACATAAGGAAAAACCTAATGTCCTTGAATGAGTGAGCTGGCAAGGAACAAATGTGCCATCACTCTCGGTAGATAAATCTAATAAATCTCAATGAAGTATCCCTGACATATACCGATGTGACCATTATACATGTCAGAGAAGCGAAAAACTGGTACATGTCATCCTGGATCATCACATGTAGAGCTTGATATCACAATACTCCCCCTCAAGCTCAACGCCATATCCTATAATCCAAGCATCTCCTGAAATTTCTTCAACTTCTCAACTCCAAGTGCTTTGGTGAAAATATCAGCAACCTGCTCATCTATTCTCACATAGACAAGATCAATATCACCTGCTAATACCTTCTCTCTGATATCGTGATAATGTACCTTGATATGCTTTGTTCTAGCATGGAAAACAGGATTCCAAGCTAATTGTATGCTGCTAAGATTATCACAATAAATAGTGATAGGTTTTCCCACTTCCACACCGAAATCTGCAAGTAGCATATCTAGCCATGATGTCTCACATGCTTCCATTGTAGCACCTCTATACTCAGCCTCTGTACTCGACAAAAAAACAGTGGTTGCTTCTTGTTGCTCCATGTAACAGTTGCACTCCCAAGTGAGAATAGAAAACCACTAGTAGATCTTCTATCTGGAATGCTACCAGCCTAGTCTGCATCGGCGTACCCATAAACCTGCAAATCTACACCAGCCTCATAAATGCATAATCCAAAGTAGCACTCACATATCGTAGAGTGCGCCTCAGAGCATCCAAATGTGGCTTTTTGGGAACCTGCATAAACTGACTTTCAAGTCCAACAGTATAACTTAGATCAGGCCTTGTAATTGTGAGATATATAAAACTTCCCACAGTTTTCCTGTACATAGTAGCATTTTCCAATGCTTCACCTGATGTAGTATCCAATTTCAAATTCTGATCTAATGGCATAGAAATTGGCTTACAATCATCCATGCCATACTTTTGCAGCATATTCAAGGCATATTGCCTTTGTGACATCCATATACCTGTTTTTGTATGTATAAACTCAATGCCCAAGAAATAGCGCAGCACATCAAGATCTTTCATGTCAAATTCTTGCATAAGAAGTTGTTTTACCTCTTTGATGCTTCCTTCATTATCACCACCTACAATCAGGTCATCAACATAAATAGCCACAATAGTAATGCCATCATCAGCCTTCCTTGCATATAGTGAGTGATCTACATCACACATAGAAAACCCAATGTTGGTTAAGTAATCATCAATCCTTGCATGCCATGCACGAGGGGTTTGCTTGAGCCCATACAAAGCCTTTTGCAACCTGCAAACATATTCTGGATGCTTTGAATCTTCATATCCTTGTGGTTGGTCCATATATACTTCTTCTTGTAACTCACCATGTAGGAAAGCATTCTTCACATCCATCTGATGCAAAGTCCATCCTTTTGCTGTAGCTAATGCAACAAGTGACAGTAGAAATTTTAGCTACAGGGCTGAATGTTTCCTCATAATCAATGCCATATGTTTGTGCATATCATTTAGCTACCAATCGTGTTTTACACCTGCTTATGCTACCATCAGCATTATGTTTTACCTTGTAAACCCATTTGCAGCCTATGGGTTTCTTTCCTTGCGGCAATCGAACCAGCTGTATCATGTCCATCAAGTGCAACCATCTCCTCATCCATAGCTTTTTCCCAATCTGCATTACCAATTGCATCTTCAAAACAAGAAGGTTCAGCATCTTGTATTACCTTTGTCATGTAGGCACAATGGAGAGCCATGTAACTATCATATATCAATCCTTGCACTGAATTACGCATCCTCCCAGATCTTCTTGGTCCTAGGTCACTTCTCCTTGTATCATTTGCATGTGCCCTTCTTACTCCTGGAGTCTTCACAAAGGGCAATCCAAGTTACTCATCAAGACTCTTTTCTGAACCACTTGAATCTCCATCAACATCTTCAAAACCTGCACATGTTTTACTACTAGCAAAAAGCTTTTCTTTACCTTTCTTGGATGTATTTGATGAATTTTCTGGACTAAAATTTCCACGCAATCTTCCACTCCATGGATTTGAGTTGGAACTATTGCTTGGTGATGCATCCGGTCCACTCAAAACTTGAGATTCTGCACTTGATTTTTCAGCATTTTCTTTGTCATTTGGTTCAAGATTCAGTCCTTCTTTGGCATCTGCATAGAAGCTTGACATTTCATCAAATACCACATCTCTACTCACCTTCACCTGTCATGTGAGTGGATTATAACATTTGTACCCTTTTTGCTCAAGGGAGTATCCAATGAAGACACATTTTTCTGCTTTCGGATCAAGCTTCATCCTCAACTCATTTGGAACATGTACATATGCAATACAGCCAAAAACTTTCAGATGTGATAAGTTTGGCATTTTACCTATAAACTTCTCTTCAGATGTAACTTGATGTACAGTAGCACTCGGAGTTCTATTCATGATGTACACAGCAATATGCACAGCTTCTGCCCAATAACAATGAGGCATATTCTTCTCAGCCATCAAGGCTCTTGCTATTTCTGCAATATGTCTATTTTTGTGTTCAGTAACGCCATTCTATTGTGGTGTGTATCTGCATGAAAATTGATGCCGAATTCCATGATTTTTTAGAAAACCGTTCAACTCATTTGACATGTATTCACCTCCTCCATCAGATCTTAATGTTTGAATGTACTTCCTTGGCTGCTTTTCCACCATAGCTTTAAAATTTTGGAAGTGAGTGAACTCCTCGCTCTTCTCTTCCATGAAATATACCCATACTTTGCATGTATGGTCATCAATGAAAGTAACATAAAACCTGCAACTGCCCATAGACATGGTCTTTGCTGGACCCCAAACATCTGTATGTACTACTTCTAGTACATTCTCACTAACATGATTGTCATGTGGAAATGATGCTCTTGATTGTTTACCAAATTGACATGTTGCACATACCTTTTGCATTTCTGCAACTTTGAAATTTGGTAGTCCATGGACAATCTCCTTTGACTGCATCAATTTTAGCCTTTGCAAGTTTGCATGTCCAATCGGTTTGTGCCACATCTCTATATCTGCAGTAACTCCTGCACCTTTTGCAAACATGGCTGCATTCATTTCAGGAATCTTCACATTTAAGGTGAACATCCTACCCACTTTGTTTCCTTTGGCAACCAATGGTCCATACTGCTTGTACTCTTCTATATATAATCCATCAACATTGAACCTAACTTGTAATCCCTAGTCAACCATTTGTCCAATAAAAACCAGATTCTTTGTTATATTTGGAACATGCAACACATCAGCAAGATGTTTTACCTTCCCATCCTCCATAGACAATGCTATGTTTCCTGTATGCTCAATAGGATGTGATGTATCATCACCTGTTTCAACATATCCAGGAACTGGCATTTTCTACAAACTACTAAACCATTCTGCATGACTTGTCATGTGAATTGAAGCACTTGAATCAACATACCAGACATTATCATTCAATTTTGAAATACCAGCAGGCATCGTATTCATCATGTGATGTGGAACCATGAACAGCTTCTCAGAATCATCTGCACTTGTGGATGCATAGTTGTTTTGCTGCCTTCTGTTATTTTGATTCATCAACTTGCAATCACGTTCAAAGTGTCCAAGTTTACCACAATTCCAGCATCCTTTACTATCATTACCTGAATCCTTTCTTTGGAAATTTATGCGACCTCTTTGGCTCCCCCTCCCTCGAAATTGTCCTCTTCCTCCTGCACGATTCTGTTGTTGACCTTGGTCTTGGTTATTGTTTCCTCTTCCACTTCTGAAGCCTCTACCTCTGCCTCTTCCTCTGCCAGAGTAGAATACCTGCTTAGAACTGGGCTTTCCTTGGGAGTTTGAATCCTCACCAAGATTCTTTTCTTCAATAATTAGCATAGATACCAGATCATCAAAATTCAAAATATTTTCCCTGGTCTGTATGGAAGTTCTAAACTGCTTATATGCAGCTCCTAAACCAGGAAGACACACTTCCACCTTATCATCATCATCTACATTCATGCCAATAGATGAAAGTGACTCACATATGCTTTTGATTTTTGGAGTGTAGTCACTTACCGACATGCTCTTTTTCTCCAATGTATGTAGCTCATTCTTGAGTTGCACTTTCCATGCCTTTGTATTGGTCTCGTACAATGTGACCAAATTGTTCCAAGCCTCTTTCGGAGTCTTGGCATCATGTATGTGCCCAATCATGCTATCCTGTATGCTAACAGATATCCAGTACATTACCTTTCGTGCTCCTTGATTCCATTCCTCATATGCTCTTATTTGTTCTGCAGTCCGATTCCTCTCTGGTAACTACGGAGCGTTTTTGTTCTCTCCTTCGATGTACTTCCAGTAGCCTTTTCCCATCAGGTTCGTCATTCTGAATCTCCAAGCATGGAAGTTGTTCTTGTCTAGCTTATCATCCATAAGCTGACTCATTCCATCTGCGTTTGCCATTTCTACAGCAATTCACAACATTGCAAAACATCACAAGCAACACTTCTGCTTGAACACTGTCGCATTATGACGTGACAGTTGGATCTCAGAAAAACACAGTTTTCATGTATCAACAGTACACGGAATCTCTTGAAATTCTAGATTTGGAATATATGAGTGTTGCCGAACACAACGCAAGTTACAGTTTCTGAAACTGTCCTGGTTTTTTTGTGGGTCCCACCTTGCGGGCTCGAAACGGAGGTATTCTACCTTCATGCCGATTTTTATAGCAAATGCAGGTCATTTGTGAATCGTGTTTTCTCCACGCCTTGCTGTGTACTCTTCACCGTCGTCTTCTCCACGAGCTCTCTACAGCCACGTTGGCTTTGATACCATGTCATGAGGAAGGAGATAAGGAAGAGAGCTCACACACACACTCTCACTCTCAAGGAGAAGCGCACACACACAGATTGAGGCAAGGAAGAATGAACTTCTTCTTCTCCTTCTATTACATAAAAAGGAATGTACAAGAATGACCTAAAATAAAGAATACAACAAGTGCAATAGCAGTACATAAGGAAAAACCTAATGTCCTCGAATGAGTGAGCAGGCAAGGAACAAATGTGCCATCACTCTCGGTAGATAAATCTAATAAATCTCAATGAAGTATCCCTGACATATATCGACGTGACCACTATACATGTCAGAGATGCGAAAAATTGGTACGTGTCATCCTGGATCATCAGATGTTGAGCTTGATATCTCAGCAAAAACCACCTCACAACACTCGGCTACACGGGTTCCACATCGGCTATGGAAAGGTATTGCAGTCTCACTTTATTGGGATCATAATTGATTTCCATACCAATGTGTTATCCTTTTGTAGCAGATCATCTACGCACTCATTTTGATCATCATGCAAGCTGAAGGAACTTTCGAGGCTGGCCCTAGCGTGTCAGTGGTCAATTTTAGTAATTTATTAGCTGAATCTTATCCTACATCGCAACCACTGAAATTTCAAGGATTCACGGGACCGATGCCCATGGATGATCCTCCTCTGGGATGCACTGAAAAGGTTCATAGCAACTCACACTAGTTCCAAGGTCTAGTAGGACCCCTAGCCGATGCAAACTATATTTATGACTCGATGTTTTGTTTTGATGGTAACACATGGGGCAGATATCAAATTTTCTCCAAAGAATTTGAAGACCTTCATAATACAAAAGAGCTACAACCCATTTGGGCTAGCACTAGATTCAATGAATACTTTAGTGACCCTTTGCCAAAACCTAATTTCTATTGATGCTACTATTTGGTAACCACTTTGGAACCCCCAATGCAAAAGGAATTGCCAGGAACTTTTATTTTGCCATCGCTAGTGAATGATCCCTAGTATAAGAAATTTTACCTCTCAAAAGATCTCATTCGAGCTGCACTTAAGATCCATTGGACACACACCAATAGAAAGGGAAAGGCTCATTCTTGAGCCTATGAAGAGAGGTGATGGTTTGAAGTGGGTAGACATTTTTGCCATTACACCAAAATTATCAAAACCCTTACGTATTTGCATGCAGCGTTTTGTTTTCCCTACGTAGGATCGTTTTACAATTTTGTAGAAATGCATTTGGTTCCGCTTATATCTAGTTAATACAGGCCCTCAGACTATAGATCTTGCTAGTTGGATTATAGATCAACTATACTTAGCACAACATAGATGGGGATGCAAACATGTCATCCACGGATGTTGTGCACTCACCAGAATAGTCTACGTGTGTATTTGGCCTACAACTTACCCATCGAACGCGCTATGACTAGTGAGAAATTGAAAAGATTCAAAGGAACCACCAAGAAGTCATGGAAATCTAGCAAAAGCAAGGTAGGAAAGCGCATGAGAGGTTCAATCCCATGCCTCTAGATCCCGGAGTCCCCTCATCACAACCATCCCCTCAACAATCTCTGACGGAACCTCTTGCACCTATGCCACTGATATGCATTTGCCTATCACATCCCATAATAACCGAAGGCACCACCAGTGTAGTGGTTCCCCTAGAAGCCTCCACTCAAGCAGCTTCTATGGAACCCAGAGAGATTCCCACCTCCATTGGTGTGGATGATTTTACTTTTCCAATACCTAATCTCGAGGCAAAGCCCACTAACACTTCGTTTGATTTTGAAATGCATGATGCATTTTCTAGTGAATTTCAATTTTCAAAAGGCCAATTTTTCTCTCAAGAATACAAAAGACCCAGCTATCCTACTACACCCCCTGACCAACCACAAGAACATGTAGTGTCCAGCTCATAAGTTGAAGATTGGATGGTCACTTATGATGAAGACGGTGATGATGAAGAAAACCAAACCAGTCTTGACTTGCAGGAAGAGGAGCAACAGGAACAGCAACAGTAGCAAACTGAAACTCAAGGAGATGTAAGCACCCATAAAGATGACACATTTGAAGTCGTCACCTATACATTGGCCATCCAAAAATTATATCACAATATGCAAGCCATATGGGCACATTGCCAGTTATCAAAAGAGCAAAGTCAAGAAATACTAGAACAAGAACTCACTAGTGGAGGATTTAAATACTCCTTCATTCAGGGTTTTAAGGAACTAATCAAGTCAATGGGAACTATTGAAGCACTTCATTTTTTGAAGAGGAAACCTTTACCATAGTTTGACCCTCGATGAATTCATCTGCTGTCCAAACTAAGTCAATACATTTGTGTGCTCACGGATGCCCAATCCTCCCCCCTTTCTGAGAAGCATGGTTGATACCCGAACACCCACTTGAATCACCTATGGCAGAACTACAATCATCATTGACTCCCCATCCCCGATCAGCAACCTCCATATAGGCCACCACCATCGAAATCACCTCTACTTCCCCTGTCCCTTGTACACCCTAGCTCACCTCCTGTATCCTCATTCATAGTAAGTGTCGCAGTAGAAGCCATAGCACCTCTAGTCGCTCAACCTATAACTGAAACCTTTACCCCTAGTCCCTTAAAGCTAATTCCCCCAAGTCCATTTACCCCATCCTTTCCTTCATTTCCCCTTCCCTCAAGATGTCTTTTCCCCTTCCCTCAAGATGTCTTTTCCCCTTCCCTCAACCTATGACCTTTTCACCAGTATCCCCTCCCACCCCTACTATATCACCTTTGCCTTCTACTCTACATCAAGTCATCCACGAAACTCAACAGGTTATATATTCCTCCTCCTTTGTAAATCATGTGTTTACACCCACTCATGCACCCACCATCACACCACTATTCATAGTTAGTGCACTAGATGCCATGTCCAATGACATGGACATTTCACCACCTACAGCACCACCACTCACATCCACCATTTCAGCACCACATCTCGACACCTCACAATTTTCTACGGTCACCACTGCATACACCCTCCCATTCCCCTTTCCCTTTCCCCCTGCATCTACACCCACACTAGCATCATCTTCACACACACTACACCATTGTTATTATCACCCACCATCAACACTGCATTTCGCCAAATGTTTGCATGCATGATGCAAGTCAGAGACGAATTTGCCTCTCTTGGAAGTAGCTACCAGGCATTGCAACATACTACCATGCAACTGCATGCACAATTAAATTCTTTGACCATTGAAAATGCTTCCTTGAATGCACGCAATCAAGAATTCCATGAGGCTTACCACTCGTTAGACTTAGAATCGGAACGAAAGACTAAAGAAGCCCTCACAGATGTAGAAAATCTTTTACATGCTCATACAGTACAGAAGGCCACCTAACATGAAATATGGGACTATTAAGATGCCATCTCGTAGCCGCCAAAGAAGAAAACCAATGGCTACAGGAGTAAAATCGCGAGAATTTCAAAGCTGCAATGGATCGACTGGATGAAGCACTGAGTCCCAATAGATTCAAAGTTGTCCCCTCTGAGACCATGCAAGCATCCTTGGATGATCACGCACAATTACTCGATGACTATGATAAAATCAATGAAGAATATCAGAAGCTACAGGCAGAGTACAAAGCCTTACTAGTGAAGGAATCGGCACAACCACAAAATGTTCTCGAAGTCAAACCCTCAGAAATCTTAGACGAACTCACTACCTTATGGGCATGTGTCATTGACCTCCAAGCTTAAATATCAGCTCACTTAGAACCCCCAAGGCCAGATTCCCTGCCAAAGATCACTGTTGAAGAAGAAACTATTTCTATACCAATGGAGGACACATACAAAGAAGCATATGAACCATAACCGGTCCCAGGCAGATGTGTCACAAAAGAAGGGAAGGACACATTTGAGCTTCCTACTCCTACGTGGCTCAAAGCAGTTGAAGAAATAGGTAAGACTCACTCGGCACGCATCAAAGTGCAACCACATGCTATGGCCCTAATCGAGGAATGCATTTTATAATCACCCTATTTCGCTCAGTTGGCCTCTCGAAGATTTATCTCTGAACTTCAGTACAAACCCTACTTCATATACATGGCAGAATACCAATTAGCTATTGAAAAGGAAACTAGGAAGAAACCAACTCACACTACCCAGTTTGAGCCTGAAGACCTACCCCCTGAAGCAAATAAAGGAAAAATCTTTCAACCGAACTAACGCATGGAGTTGTTACAAGAATATCCAGAAATGATGCACACCTCGACAAAAGCACCACTACATCTGAAGTACAATCCGTATTGGGTCCTATACCACGACGCCACTCCTGGAAGACATTTGCGATTAAAGTTCAAAATAATAAGCAACAAGGATCTAGCTCGATATTGTCTTCAAATATATCCACCAAATTTTGATTTTTTGGTAACTACTCTTAATACCCAAATCATAGCTATCTCAATCTTTAACTCTTGAAGAATTAAGTGCCTTACTCATGGAGGAGGATCTGCAACTCAAGGCAAGGAGTAGTGAGTGGTCAAGATTGAATTTCCACACGATAATCATGTCAGTAAGAATGTAATGGAGAGGGAGATAGTACATAGAAATGTGTGGGATCTTGCTAAGACTACATCTATGGGAGGTTGTAAATTTTATGTTTCTTTCATTGATGACCATACAAGAAACATATGCTTCTATATATGAAGGAGAAGAGTGAAGTATTATCTCAATTTTTACATTTTAAATCTATGGTAGAAAAGAAGGTAGGAAAGAATATTCAAACAAAAAGATCACATGGAAGAGGATAATATTTCTCCAACAAATTTAATAACTTTACAAAAAAACATGGTATTCAAAGAGAATTTTCATGAAAATATAGCTACAATAAAATGATGTTGGTAAATTAAAAAGTAGAAATATTGAAAAAATATAAAGAGTGTCGATGGTTGAGAAGTATATGTCTCAATTTTGTATTGGGAAAAATACATATTTATTGCTATGTCTATTATGAACATAACCCGAATTGTTGTTGTATATTAGGCTAGTTTTGATGGGAAATGTATAAGTAATAAGCCTAAAGTAATATGAACCACAACCGGTCCCAAGCGAATCATGGCCAATTGAACCGATCCCAGGCCAATTGACATCGTCCATGCGGTGTACTCGAGGGAGCCATTGGTGAATCGTGGTCATCATGTATCCTACAGTAGGAGGCCCGCGAGGTGGAGTGAAGTAAGGAGAGTTTAGCCAATCCTGACTTTTGTACATTTTCTCTCGCCATTTGATCCGATAGATTCTTTATGCGAGTGATAAACACCTCTACAGTCTCCCCATCAACAAATCTTTTTGTTGCTAGCTGATTCTCCAAGTTCAAGAATTTGTGTTAGATTCTGACTTTCATATTGATCCCTCAATATGTTCCATGTTTCACAAGCCTTGGTAGCACTTAGGGGTCACAACCAAGGTCAATCTAAAGGATTATACCTTTAGAGATGTACCACCCCTACAGTGGAATCCTATCCATAAGGTGCAAGAAGATTCAATCTCTGTGCATTCTGAAAGTTTTTCTTATCCATCCTGGATGCATGAAGATACTCACTTGTGGATGTGCAAGGTCGCAGAGGAAGAGGAAAGAAGATTAAAAGAAAGAGAAGAAGGAACTTCTCAAGGAGCCACACTAGTAAGGGACCCAGCCTATACACCGATGATCTTTCCAGATGAGGAATTTGAGCCTCATGGTTGGGCAAAAATTTTAGCCACCATGGAGATTGTTGTCAATGAAGAACAATGGACACCTCATTGTGATGAGGAGGGTTATGATATATTTGTGTTCATGTGTGAGCCCTTGCTAGAAGAGTGTGACCCTAGTGATGTCATAGAAGAAGAGGATGACGACGATCTAGAATCCATTGTGATGTATAGTTGCTTTAACTCAGAGGAGCACTATCTAGAAAACATAGGAGTATTTACCCAAAAAGAAGAAGCGCCTCTTACAAGCATTAAAATTGTAAATTCAAGGGAGGAATGTGGAATTAGTCAAAAGAAAAAGAAAAGAAAAGTTGTGGAACAAGCAAACGAGGAATCATTGTTCGAAGGACCAGAGAATTTCAAGAAATATGAGGTTGAAGACCAAAACATTTTGGTATGAATGCCTAAGAGAGAGGCCATCACAGGAGAAGCATATGTTGATAAAGAAAAGACCAAAAAAATTGTAGTAACCATTGAAAAGGACTAAGAGAGATGTACATACATAGGAGAAGACCTAAGTGCAAAAGAAGAAGTAGAGCTTGTGGCTCTATTAACGGAGTATAGGGACATGTTTGCATTGACCTATAGAGACATGAAGGGAGTAGATCTAGAAATATGCTCTCATATGATTGTCATGACGGCTGATGCCAAGCCCACCAAACAAAAGCCCTACACATATAATGATACTCATGCAGCCAAAATAAAAGAAGAAATTGACAGACTAATTAAAGCTGGATTTATCTATGAGATTAAGCATATTGAATGGGTGTCACCCACTATCGTGGTGCCTAGGAAGAACGGAAAGTTGCAAGTATGTATTAACCTTAAAAAAGTTAATACCAGTACAATAAGATATAGCTATCCACTTCCAATCATCGAACATTTATTGGAGCATGTTGCAGGCAAGGAATTTTATAGCTTCCTTGATGGATTTTCAGGTTACAACCAAGTAGCCATTGCCCTAGAAGATCAACACAAAATGGATTTTGCCACAGTGTGGGGAATCTTTGCATTTCGTGTGATGCCATTTGGGCTCACCAATGCACCTAACATTCCAAGGCTCATGTGTCATGTCTTCAAAGAGTTCTTGCAAAAGATCCTTGTAAGGGTTCCTAATTTTTAGGGATTAAAAAGCGTAATCCAAGAGATTAAGGGTACACGTGAAACCACTAGTGGTATTTTCTAATAAGATATTATTTCTGACATCAATTTGTTTGCATTATGAAAGGGAATAAATTGTGGCCTTTGGATGCTTCAAATGAATGGCCAAGATTTAGATGCGAGGGATATGAGAGAGAAGATGTCTGACAAAAATATACGCATGGGGACTCTCATGGACACTCTCTACAGAAATTTCCACCCTTGGATCAAATCTAATCAGATGAAAGTCCGCATTTGGGGCTGAGCTACACTTTGTGAATGCTATGAGCTTAGATCAAGGCCAAATCGGACGGAGAACCGCACTTGGGGCTGAGATAACTGTTCGTGATGTTTTTCAGCCATCCAATCGCGTCACCATCCAATGGAGGACATGAAAAGGCACCTTTCTAATGATGGGCAGCCTTGCCAACCATTGGATCAAGATCAGATCCAATGGCTACAATCTAAGGCACCTAAAACCCATGAGATTCAAGCTAGCCACTAGATCTTAGCCATGATCCAAGGGTGGACATTAAAAGGCACATTTTTGGAGGCTTCCTTGATCTCAACCATCAGATTTCAAGCAAATCCAAGGGTTCAAGTGTAAAGTTGCCTTGACTTTTGATATTCAACCCCAATCATTGGATCTTGGGGACAATCCAAGGGGTCTAGTTCATTTGGAAGCCTTTCAAAACCAATCAAATGGCTAAAACCATGAGTTCAAGGGTGTTTTCTCCTCTTTGACCACACAAAAACAAGGGAAGCCTATGCCTAGCCTATGTGATCAAGGGACTAGACTATGGCCACCACCCTCTTCTCATTGGTCCATCACTAAACACTCCTTAATCTAAAAGGCCCATGCACGGCTCATTTTTCCGGTAATGAGTATATGTGGATGATTTATGTGATCATTCCCAAGAAAGAAGACACCACATCCCATAGCTCAGACAGATCTCCAACAAGTGTAGAGAATATCAAGTGTGTCTGAACCCAAAAAAGTGTGTGTTCATGGTACGTGAAGGTAAGACCTTATGTCATATTGTTTCTAAGATAGGAATATCAAAAGATGAGGACAAAGCAAGAGACATAGCGGAGTTGCAAAGAACAAGGAAAGTTAAAGAGGTACAAGCCTTTATGGACCATTATGGATATTACTGTAGGTTTATCCACATGTATGCAATCATAGCTAAACCTCTTTATGCTATGTTGATAAATTTTGAGTGGAACCACAAATGTGAAAATTCCTTCAATGAGCTAAAGAGACGTTTGTGCACAGCACCAATATTTAACACTCCTGGGAATAAACCATTCCATGTCCATGTAGATGCATCCAATTATGCAATAGGATAAGTGCTAGCACAACCCACAGGTGAAGCAAATTAGATTTGCCCATAGCATATGCTAGTAGATAGCTAAATGCAATTGAACAAAGAGAAGGCTTCGGCATGGTATATGTCGTGAAGAAGTTTAGATACTATATATTGGCCAACAAGTTCAAGTTTTTCACTGACCATCAAGCTTTTATTATATTTGGTCAATAAACCTTGCAATATAGGATGCTCAGTAAGATGGTTCCTTTTACTAATGGAATACAAATTTGAAGTTGTTGTTAGGAAAGGTAGGACCCACCTCAAGGTGGATCATCTTTCTCGCATCACTTTAGGGGAGTCAATGCAAGGAGTGTCCAATGAATTGCTCGATGCTTATTTTTTCAATTTAGAGGTTGTTCCTAAATGAGCAAATAAGTTGGTACCTATCCTAACCTTTCGACCCGCAAATAAGAATGTGAAAACAAACAAAGATGAAATTGTAAGATCACAAAAATACCAAATATTGGCAGGAAGTATGTACAAACAAGATACAGAGGGTGTATTAGCTTGTTGTGTCAAGGAGGAGGAACATAGAAATTGGTTGCAACAAGCCCATGAAGGATTTCTAGGAAATCACTATTGTAAAGAATGAACATTGTAGAATTTGAAATGTTTAGGAGCGTATTGGCCTAGTATGGATAGATAAAGCAATACATGAATGGATTAAGAATTGTCCAATGTGCCAAAAGAAACCCCCAGTGGAGTATGCTACCCTTTATCATATGTTGCTAATTCCATAATGGAGTGCTCCATTGGTAGAATTTATGAGATCGGGAACACTACCCAAGGAGGTTAGTCTAGCAAGAAAATGAAGCATGGAGCAAGAGGCTCAAGACTATGCTTTAGTCGAAGACAACGTATACCGAAGAGGCAAAGATGGTTACTTAAGACTATGTGTTCAGGAATTCGACTATTTGAGAGTCTTAAAAACTACACATAGCAATGTTGTAGGTGGACACTTCAGCTGACCAAGTAATTAAGACCATTCTATTCTCAAGACTCTAGTGGTCCATTATTCATATGGATGCACATACCTATGTTACGAGATGTGACACATTCCAACATGCACAATATCCGATCAAAAAAGACAAGATGCCTTTGAGGCCAATGATGGGAGGATGCACATACACGAAGTGGAGAATAGACTTTGTAGGTCCTATTAACCCCCCAGCTAGAAACTCCCATGCAGAGTACATTATTGTAGCCACAAATTACCTTACAAAGTGGGTAGAAGTCAAAGCCATGACAAAGAACGATGCACAAATGATGGCTAAGTTCTTATTCGAGAACGTGTTCACCAGATATAGATTACCAATAGAGTGAGTAAATGATAGAGCTACGCACTTCTTGAATGAAGTCATTGAAAACCTTCTCTATGAATTCCTGGTGATACATAAGAAGTCTGCCCCCTATCATCCACAAGCTAACGGACAAGCCGAGAGCACAAATAAGATCCTATGTAATGTATTGACAAAACTAATAAATCATAAACTCTGATTGGGATAAACAACTTCATCATGTTGTTTGGGCTTATCGAGTTGCCTACAAAACGGTACTCAATGCCACCCCATTTCATATGGTCTTCAGATAGAATGTTGTGTTACCATTAGAATTCTTGATCCCGACTTTAAAAGTAGCACAAGAGCATGAGTGGAATGGACACGAATTATCCTCCATGATATTTGATCTAGAACGCTTAGGTGAGACCAAGCTACGAGCAGCAACAAGCATCTATGTTGCAAAGAAAAGAAAAAAAGTCTACTTCGATGCACACATCAAAAATAAAGGATTGAAAGAGGGAGACCTAGTGTTGGTTTACACACTAAAGCAGCATGCCCATAGTTGGAAAAATGAGGATATGCACCCATGATCATTAATAGAATTTCCACTAGCAGCGCGGTTCAATTGGCCACTCTAGAAGGTGACATATTGCCAAGCTATATTAGTGGTTGTCAAGTCAAGCTATATCAAGAACCCCTTACCAAGGATATGTTAAGGAGACTCAACACTGCTAGGAAGAGAAAAGAAGAAGAATTAAGGATTAGAGAAGAAGCAGAGGTAGAGGCTAGAGAGCGCATTAGACGAAATAAGTTAAGGCGACTTGGCCTAGATGTCAATCCCAATGCCCCAAGATATCACATGGCTATGTGCCAAACATTGAGTGTAAGTACTCCTCGAATAATCGATCGACGTCCCTTTATGACCATAGAGGTAGGACAAGGAAAGAGTGTAAGGACTGTGAGAGCCTTGATTGACTCAGGTGCAACAACTAGTGCAATTAGAATCTCATACTACCAAGATCTACAATTGAACATCAATTCAATATAAGCCTATCTCATAGGATTGGGAGGTGTGGAAACTGTCAGGGGAGCACTAGATTGTGCTCTCTGACTTCACTAGACAAGATTTCAAAAATACATTGGTTGTCATGACCCCTTGAGCTCCCAAGACTGGCATTGGCAAGACTGACTATGAATGTGGCCAACCCCTCCTTACATAGGTTTTCCAAGGGCGGTTCTAGGGCGGTTACGAATTGATGATGTCATCGATGGTGTCATTAATTTGTAGCATGGTCTCTGGATGTCAAAATCAAGCAAGAAGACAGTCGATCTTAGGTTTTTGGCACGTTCTAGACGCAATGGAAGCATTAGTTTCCCCAAATTCTGAACCAATCATGAGATATAGGATTCACATGGAATCTGAGAGTTTCCTTTGTCCATGACATTACCTCCCCCTCAAGCGACGAGTTCCACGAGGAGCGGTTATGTGACTCTGAGATCTTCTAGGACCTGAATCTTCATAACTCTTGGTCTTTGTAGAGTTCTTGATATGTGGTACTGGAACAAGATGATGATGGATATCCATGATGAAACTGGAAAGGGTTTATAGTATATCGAGGTATAGAATCAAGGGTATGATTCTCATGATGAACTGTATTATTCTTTTGACTCTGATGATTGTCCTTCTGATGTGGGATGGTGATTGTGGAAGTTCTAATCCCAACTTGTTTCTTTTTCTTAAGGCATTTGAATACCATATGATCATGCTCTCCACAATAAAAGCATAATCCATTATCCTTTCGATATTATCTTTCCTTTGTTGTAAGTCGTCTGACCATAATGTGATCCAATTGCATGGGTTCTAGTTGCATTTCCTCGAGCATATGTTGTTGTGGAATAGAAGTGAAGTTGTATTCTCGATCTCTAATAGAAGTCTTCTTCTCTTGCTTTTTCTCGAACAACCTATTATCACATTCAATTGCTTAATTCATGAATTCATTCAAAGTATTTACCTTGGGCATGGTTAGCATGAGTCGTTAACATCATCACATAAGCCCCATCGAAATTGGTTGATAAAATAATCCTCATGCCATGTGAGGTCACAAATGATTTGTCTGAATTCCGATGCATAGGTAGATGCAGGCCTATTTCCTTGATGTAGCTTCTTTAGCTTTGTTTCGGCAACACGTGAACAATTGGTATCTCCAAATGAGGATGTGAACTCTTGAATAAAGGCCTTGAAATCATGCAAAATATCCATGTCCTTCTCAAGGATAGGTGCAAACCATGAAAGAGTAGGACCACATAATAGAGTTCCTATGAGTCCTACTTGAGAAGCATCATCTGGGTACCTATCTGGTTGCATCCTTATGAATAGCTTCACTTGTTGCACAAATCCTCGAAACTTTGATCTCGTCCCATCAAATTTCTCAGGCATGCTCACTTTTGGACTTTTCTTCATGTTAGTTGTCATGGGGGTACTTGAAGAAGATTGACTAACAATGATCTGCAGCTCTTGGATTTGCCTCAGAAGTTCTGTGATTACATCTTGAATACTCTGTTGTTGAATCCTTTGTTGGTTCTCCCGTATATCCTGGACTTGTTGTTGAATTACTTTAAGTGCAGAAAAAAATTCATCTGGAATAATCTCCATGGTTCTTGGTCTTGATGAAGGTAGTCTTGCCAAAATGTCAGGGGAGCACTAGATTGTGCTCTCTGACTTCACTAGACAAGATTTCAAAAATACATTGGTTGTCACGACCCCTTGAGCTCCCAAGACTGGCATTGGCAAGACTGACTATGAATGTGGCCAACCCCTCCTTATATAGGTTTTCCAAGGGCGGTTCTAGGGCGGTTACGAATTGATGATGTCATCGATGATGTCATTAATTTGTAGCATGGTCTCTGGATGTCAGAACTAAGCAAGAAGACAATCGATCTCAGGTTTTTGGCACGTTCCGGACACAATGAAAGCATTAGTTTCCCCAAATTCTGAACCAATCATGAGATATAGGATTCACATGGAATCTGAGAGTTTCCTTTGTCCATGACAGAAACCCCTTGTTTGGGCAAGGTGGAATTTCCCATCTACATTCAAGATGTCCCAATGACACTCAAAATGCTAGTGTGTCAAGATGAGGACCTTATGGAACCACTTGTCTTGGGTCAAGATTGGATCTATGACCATGCAGTCAACTTAAACCTAAGAAGTCAACTTCTTCATGTTTGGGCACATGAACAATGCAATACATTAGAATTAGAGAATTTCATGATCACAAATCCAAGTATCATACATTCTCTTAGTTTTTCTATGACTAATCTTAGAAAAGAAGATGTTGTATGTGTCACAAGCTCTATGATGCAGAAGGACTCAATCATGGAATAACAAGCTCGAAGGCAAGTGGATATGTCTTCTTTTTCAAAGACTAATGTAGCCACAGTAGTTCAACCATAGTGGCAAGCGAAACAATAATGCTATATCAAATAGACAAATAAAGTTCAGGAAGAAAATATTTCCGGACATGAAGCAAATATGGGTACGAAAGGGAGAGCAATCAATCACACCATTGGAGTCAAACTCATTAACAAAGAAATAGTGTAGCAAGCCAAGGCAACAAGTAACAAAACAACGAAGATCTCAATCTCAAAGAGTACTCTATATCTAGGTACCAAAGCAGTCGATGAAGGCTGACCAAAATAATGTACAAATTTGGGTGCCCAAGGAATTAGTTGTAGCTCAACAAGGGTCATTTCACATGTGGATACCCAAGGTACTCTTACAAGCACAAAACCCTATACTCTCACTCACAGTAAAAGTCTCAACAAAGAATCCAAGGAGAAGTAAGAGTCATAACCAAGCATAGAGATCAAAAGAAGATCAACTCACCTTTTCAGCACTAGTAAGAAGACAATCATCAAGGGTATGGTTCTGGAAGCCAAAAGCACCACTAGCCCCCACAGAACCAAAGTGCCAACCACGAGGCATACAAAGTTCATAAAACCATCCAAAGATGGAGTCCAAAACTGATTCGTATGCAACACAACGCTTTTCTCAAATGAATCCCTATAAGGAGGAATGGTCAGTTGTCATTTAACCATCGATTGGTTGCATCATTTTAAGATCCACTAGATACCTCCAAACAAAGTTTACATCAATTCTGCAAGTAATATCAAAAGCCTCGACGTGCGAGAACCATGTGCCTTTGGCATAACCCCATCTTTTGCATCATTCAGTTCATGCATTTCCAAAGTATGCATTAATATAGGGCCACATTACATGGCCGTGCATAGACACAATTGAGAGTCCCAGGCACATGAGACACATTTGACATATGTAAATTATTTTATTAATACTAACATCTTTCTTCTTGTTTTGTAACATTGCTCCTCAAGGGGGAAGAGAGAGAAAGGAAAAAGGGAAAAAAAAAAAAGATGAAGGATAGGACTGTGTGCTTGAAGAATCTCATCAAGTGAACCATCAACAAGGACATCCATCAACAAGAAAGACAAGCCAATGGTTACTCACCATGATGCGAGTACAACATGAGGAGATGAATATCGAATGACCCTTCACCATGGTAAGAACCCCCTACTATGGCAACTTTTTAACAAGGATAGATTAGGAAACCTCGTCATCAACATACCCTTCGGCACTTAGCTCAAGACCAAATTTCTTACACCATACTTCTTCCAATGCATTCCCCAAGTACACATGTATAGGGATACATTACAAGGCCGTGCACAAGGCACATATTTTTTTCAACCCATGCACTAATGCACTTACCCATCATTCATTATGGGTAATGAGTACTTGGCATGATAAATACAAAAGTCATGTTTGAAAGATCCAAAGGACATCAAGGTTACATCATCAATATCGAGGAAGCAATTGACAACCGACAACTACTCAACATCAACACTTACAACCTCTTTTGAGCAAGTAGCAATTTTTGGAAGCTCACAAATACATTGGCATACTAGAATCCAAGAAAGAAGTACATATAGAGGGACTGATGCATGCAAAGGCTAACAGTGAAAAAATGAAGAACAGGACAACTAACCCTACTACATTTGGAAGACAAACTGCTCTTGTGGATACATGATGGACACTACTTCTCAAGTACTACATGGAACACCCACTGGAACAAGAGTCTGTCAGGGATGACAGACTCGCGAGGGGGGGGAGGGGGGGGGGGGGGTTTAACACTCAAGGTCAAGCACAAGGCATGAGCACGCATCAAAGAAGACAACACAAAAGAAGAGGGAGCATTGATTTTGATGAGACTTTGCTTCTACATGCCGAATGACTATTGTTTCGTAGCATTTGTGCACTTGCAGTTGTACATTAGTTGGACATTAAAATTGCATTTATAAATGGTGACTTGCATGAAGAAGTGTATGTTTTTCAGCCCTATGGCTTTCTGTAGAAAGGGCATGAAAAGCAAGTGTGCAGGTTGAAAAAGGCATTATATGGTTTGAAGCAAGCACTACATGCTTGGTATGAAAAAATACATGCCTACCTAATTGCACATGGTTTTGAGAAGATTCCAACTGAGAGCATCTTATATGTTAAGTGTGCAATTGATGTGCTTCTGATCATTGTTGTCTATATTGATGACACGCTGCTCATTGGTCCTCATGAAAAGCATATTGTTGATTTTAAGGCTGATTTGCATGCCTCATTTGAGATGTCAATTTTGACGCATTTGCATCATTATTTGGGCATTCAATTTATGCAAGTTGATGGTGGAATAGCTTTGTGTCAAACAAAACATATTTAGACATTATTGCAATGTTTCGGCCTTGAAGACTATAAACCTATTGCCACTCCTATGGAGACAGGTTTACAATTGAGTCTTCATGATCCTGAAGATGCATTTGATGATGTTCTCTATCAACAGGTTGTTAGATGCTTGATTTACTTATGCATTACTCGGCCATATATTCAGTTTGCTATCTCAAATGAGCAAGTTTATGCATTGCCCAAGTGTCAAGCATTTGCACGTCGTCGAGCGCATCTTTCGTTACTTCAGTGGTACCCGGCTACTTGGATTGTTTTATCCCAAGGAGAGATCACTATTGCCAGATTTACATGCTTTTTTTTTACTTTGATTGGATTGGTTGCTATGACACTCGTTTGTCCACGAGTGGCTTTTGCTTCATGCTTGGTAGCTCATGTAAATCTTGGTTGAGCAAGAAGTAGCCTATTGTGGCCACTTCCAATTGTGAGGCTGAGTATAGGGCAGCTTTCACAGTGATTGTTTAGTGTGTGTGGCTTAGATGCCTTATGGCTAATTTGGGTGTTGGTCAGTCTTCTACCACCACCACCTTCGCTGATAGTCAGAGCACATTGGCAGTTGGGAGGAACCCTCTGTTCCATGCTTGCATTAAGCACATTGAGATACACTATCATTATGTCAGGGAGAGGTTCTCTGTTGGAGAGATCAGTTTGGCATACGTGCCCACATTGGAGAACATTGCAAACCTTTTCACAAA
>CM035438.1:110354124-110364124 GCA_020310875.1 Ceratopteris richardii
GCTCTGCCTTGAGCTCCTTGAATACTCTCTTCTATAAATTAGGTAATCATCACATCATTAGTCTCATACTAATATTATTTAACTTTTAACACCCTCATATGAGTGCAAAGAATATGTTAACTTCTTATGAATTGGAATATGTTTAGACAACAACTCATCCATGGACCATGACCACTTCTACTATATGTAAGATCAGCATACTACAATTACTCAGAATAAGTATATAAACCAACCACCACTACTCTCGTATTACACGAAGAGTGATAAAATGCTCTAGTATCAAAAAGCTGCATTTCATGCATCTTGTCCTGACAAATGGGAGCAGGACAAAAGAATGTAACTCTCATGTGCTTTGCCCCGATCATTTGCAGAGCAGAGCGCACACATATTTACTGAACCCTAATGATTATAGCAATTGTTCCGTAAGATGCTATGATTTTTTGGAGGTAGAAAGATCTGCAAACATGCCTGAAACACCTCTTCTTACATCCAGTAACCGCTGAAACTCCTGCTGGCTCGCATGGATTAGGCTCTTTGCACCATCAAATGTTGTCAAGCGGATACTACTCATTAAACATTACGCATGTTAGAACAATAAACATGAAAGCCTTTCGACAAGTCTGGGAAATGTACAATCGCATGCACGTCTATAGGCCTGCAGATTACCTGCTATTGGGGAGGTTCTTCAATGCATTTGGAACAAATCCTCTGTACAATCCAAGTACTCCATCCTTTGCTACAATGCCTGTTACAGTTTTCTTTGATTGAAGGGAAAAAAGTCTAGATAATAGCGATCCCAAAGAGAAAGAAGGGAAATCAAGGAAAAGAAAAAAATGAACTACATGAGAAACTGAAGCTACATGAAAGAAAAAATCACTGGCCTGGAATTGCATCTAAGATGGTGACATAGGGTGTCCCTTTCATTTGTAACTGCCTTCTAACAGTGTCAAGTGGATAACAAGTGGCAGTGGCTAAGCTAGCTGACAAAACAGCAGTCAAAAAAGATGCCGCTGGAGTCTTCCTCACATCCTCAGGAAGGGACTTTTTAATTCTGCAACAAATTTCAGTACAACAAAGTGAATAAAGAAAATAACATGAGAACCCTTTCACACAACTAGGAACATACAAGTCAAATGCACAGAAATTCAAGGCTATATAAGGTGCAATTCCAAGCAGGGATGGTCCAAGTCCCCTATAGAATGACGATAATCCTTCCTCTCTAAGTATGGTAGTCACTACCTACACCATTGAAAAATTTATAATGAGACAACCAGAAACAGCACCAATTTTAGACATCGAAAATCAAAAAACAGATACACCACTAACCTGGACCATACCATGACAACTAGGATCAACAGCTAGTCGTAAACGAAGAACATCTAAGGGATATGTAACCTGTTCAAGCCGGATCAGCATATGATAGTGATTGTATGATCATTTTTACAAAATCATCTGTGAGTTTAATACTGTCATCAAGTACTGAAAAGCATATGCATTTGGCTTGGAGCTACAAAGACATTAATAATGTAAAACTGAACTGAATTCATAAAGCGTCACTCACTAGTGTGGAAGTCATGCCTGCACATGCTCCTGCAGCTAATCGCCCCACTACTGACAATTCCTTATCTTGGCCTTTGAAAAGCTTCTGTTTATGTATTGGAGGAAAAGAAAAAGAAAATAAGCAAACTGCAAAGTGTTTGAGCATCAGCTGCTTATCTTAAAATGTGTGAATCAAACTTGACACAGGAAATAACAGGAATTGGACTGAAATATTAAGAGATAAGTCCACCTTATAGAGCTCATAAGACAAAAGCTGCACAGCACTATATGGAATGACACGAATTACCTGCAAGAACAAGATCAGAGCTCAAAGCCCTTCTAAATCATAGAGATACAGTGAGAAAAAAAACAGCTTAGATAGCATTAAAGCGCTTTAAAAATTTACCTGGGGCAAGTTTCCTTTCCAGTAGCCTTGGATACCTTCTTCCTTCCCAATTCTAACTGCTGCCTGAGAAATACTTGTGTTAAATTTCATACAAATGTCAGAAGCTTTGATTGGAGAATTCATTGAAAACGTGATGATATAAACTATTTTCATAAGTACTAAGAAAAGATATAAACATGCAAGGAAGAGAGTTAACCAGATGGTACGTATCTTCAACCGAGTATTACAACAAAAAGGACAATAGTAAACCCATACTTCCGTAAGATTAAAGATGCCTAATATTACAAGCAACGGCTCATTAGAATCAAGGGAACGATTGAAAGAAAAAGTGTATCTATAATTTTCATATTAAAAAAAACAAACCATAAACTATGTTGAGAATACACAAAAGTTTTCAAGGTATGGCATTCCTCCTCAACTCTAACTTTCAATAGGATTTATGACACAATTAAAGGTACGACACATATCAAATTGCCGTGCATAATGTTGAGTTCCAAATGCATGGACAACCCTGTCTGATGCCTATGCGTATTGATGAGCTGTTCAAAGGATTCATTAGCAGAAATCATAGATGTGGCAGTCTCACATAAAGAGTAAACTACATGTGACATCTTATTTTTAAAGCCAACTCTGACCATGATAATAGATAGATAGATAGATATATAATCTACATACAAAGAACCAGTCCAGAGTGTCAGATGCTTTTGCAAAATCGATCCGAAGCATGGCCGTGTTCTGCTTAATTCATAAGCAGAAATGATGGGTGTGGCATTTTCACAAGAGTAGATTACTTGCGCTATCTTATCTTTTAAATGAAGTCAGAACATGATCCGATATACAAAGAACCAGTCCATAGTGCCAATGCTTTTGAAAAACTGATCTGAACAATGACTGCATTTTGCTGCTTTTCTGGACATAGTTGCCAATAAATATGACAGAGATTATGCTCATTAATGGATCTGCTTTTAATTAACCCAGATTGCGTAAGACATATGCCATAAAATTTTGCATAGGAATGGTCATTTTCCCTCCGTAAAGGATTCCCATTTGAGTGATAAGACACCGCTAATGTAACATAAGGTGATTATCACATTTTGGAAATAGCATAGAGGTATCCTCTTTCACAGAAGAACGTATATGCCCAATTCACCAAATCAGTAGATACTCCAACAATATGCTAGAGGCAAAGCTAAGGTTAATGTCATTCATGGGCTGCAAATAGGCTCGCAAAAGACTTCAGATACAGCAACGACACTAAATTGTTTCTATTAAGAACTCCAAAGGATTTAGTAACTTGTCTTGGACTTCTTGAGGTTTTTGCAATTGCCTCAGGATTCAATATAAACGTGGACAAACCCAAAACTAATTGATATAACACCTTACACTTGGATGGCCCTGAAAGCCATAGAGCAGATTTTCAAACATTTGAATTACACTCTAGGGATAATCCAATAGCAAGCAGTAAACTTGTTGGGTGCTGAAGTTCAAATCCTGTGTGGAAAGCACAAGAATGACCTCTCCATTTCAGAGAGTGCCTCTGATAGAGCACTATTTTACAATATATTATGTACTATATGCTCGTACTTGAATCTTCATGTAGGAGAAACAAAAGAAAAGAAAGAGAGAGAAGAAGAAGAAGAGAACCAAAATGCAAACTAAACTAAAAACTTAGAATTTAGAGTGTATCCTCATGTAGAGTCTAGAATCTTTTTGTGGCTATCCAGATAGAACCCATATGACTAGGGAATGTTTCTCATCCTCTTCATTAAGGGGGTGCCTTGTTTATATAAAGCAAAATAGAGTTACACGAATCTATCATAGATCCTAGCCTGACCACCCCCAACGTATACAGAGCTATAGTTGGGAAAGAAATATTCTAAAAATATTCCCTCTGCCATAAAATCTCAAGTGGCATTGGACGGCCAACTAGAACTTTCTCGTGTAACATTTCACCATCTCATAACCAGGATCCATAGTTGTTCCTGACGTTATTTTGACTTCTCACTTCTGACTTTCTCATGTCTTAACTAGGATCCAAGTTGTTCCTGACCTTTTTGTGACTTCTGACTTCTATTGTTTAGCCGATCTCTAAGAGATATGGTAAAACGTTTTTAATGTTCTCAGACCTGACCTAAATTTTTCCAAAAAATAAGAATAGATATAGTACATACCAATAACTATAGACAATTATATATATATATATATATATATATATATATATATATATATATATATATATATATATATATATATATATATATATATATATATATATATATATAGATATACATATACATATACATATACATATACATATACATATACATATACATATACATATACATATACATATACATATACATATACATATACATATACATATATATACATATACATATACATATACATATACATATACATATACATATACATATACATATACATATACATATACATATAGATATACATATAGATATGTATATGTACATGTACATGTACATGTACATGTACATGTACATGTACATATATATATATATATATATATATATATATATATATATATATATATATATATATATATATATATATATATATATATATATATATATATATATATATATATATGTATATATATATACGTGTGTGTGTGTGTGCGCGCGTGCGCATGAGCAAGTGCACGTGTATGTAAATCCTCACTCCAGAGCCTGCCTCTACTTCATGGCACATGCTAATTCTCACCAAACAGAGTACTCTCAGCTGAAGCATGAAATATATACACAATTTATATGCATGTATATGCATGCAGTCTTCAGGCTTGCATCATATTGCATACATATGAATCATGATGCTAATCTGTAGACTGTGCTATGTACGTGGAATCTGGATATGATCATATATCATATCAAATATGATAAGTGTTTCCCTCACATCATACATGGCACTTAAGCCTTCATGTTGCTCATGCATGCAGCATGATCCCATCATGACACATGATTGGTCACTGAGCACTGAGCAGTGAGATGCTAGAACTCTTTAGAGCATGTATATTATAACTTTACTGTATACATACACATATAACTTATACATAGAATTCTTTAGAGCATGTATATTATAACTTTTACTGTATACATATACATTGTATACATAAATTGGTTACCTTGACTTTGAGTATGTGTGCATATTGTAGGTAGTCGCCTGTAGGTAATGTGAACCATTGAACCGTCTGCCTGTAGGTATGAAAGGGAGACTTGAGGGCTGTAAGCCTGTAGGTACTCGACCCCAAGGCAAGCAATCGTGAGCTCAAGAGCCTCAAGCCTGATACTCTTCACTCAAGAGCACTCAGCAAGTTGAGTGTGTGCATACAAACAAAACAAAAGAAATGAAGATCCGAACTCTGTGGGTTACAAAAAAACCCGACAGGAATTGCTTTTCAATGGTCTCGTGAGATACATGTTTCTGACATGGGCATTACTAACACTAACCTGACATCAGGAAAAGCATTCTTTGCACGTCAGGTTACAACAATGCTAGGATCTTTGTTCGATGCACGCATAGCTCTCTTCATTTGGGGGCCTTATATTTGGACATTCAATATATTCATACATGTGAGAGGTGGATATTTATTTCTAGCACACCCCTTGGCTTTAAGTCCAAAGATCCAAGTAAATCAAGAGTAATCATCAATAAATGTTACAAAGTAAGTGAATTCACTCCTAAATTTAGACCTCATAGGGCGAAAAAGATTAGAATGGATTACTCAAGCTCCCTAGAAGCTCTAGTCATATATCCTTTCTTAGAAAGAAGTTTATGCATTTTTCCTTCGATGCAACTCTCACTTGAGGTGGGAACCTCTAAATCTGGCAAAGATCTAACCATCATCTTTTCCAAAGTCATCAAATCTTTAAAGTTTAGACGGCCATACATGTTGTCTCAAAGCTCCATGTTCTTCAAAGAACTAGTGTTGCTATCATGAACTTCAAGGGTATTAGATTGATTCAGAAGAATTAATCCTCTTGAAACTTTACCACAAAACAAAACTTTTATAAGAGATCTATCTCTAACTACGCATTTTTCATCATCAAGTGTCACTTTTAATTCCTTTTTGAGACGTGCAAAAATAGAGATCAAATATTTTAGAAATATTAGGTACAAATAGAACATCACAAAGTAGGTAGCTACTACCACTCTTTATCTCTAATGGAATTGTTCATGTGCTTTTGGTAGGGAGACATTGATTATTAGCTAAAGAGATATTAGAGAATAATTGTCGATGTGGAGTGATGTGCATAGAAGCACAACTATCAAATAGCCAAATACTAGACAAAAACACGGAATCAGCCTGCTCTTTATCTATACTAGTGATTGTGGTAAAGATAAAGTCTTGTTCACACACACTCACAATATTAACATCTTAGACTTACTCTCTACATCACTATTTTCGTTTTCTTCATCTACTACATTGCTAGACTCTCTATTCATTTTTGTTAGTCTAAGTCTGCAATCCTCAATGAAGTGATTGAGTTTCTTACAATAGAAACAATTGCCTTTCTTATAGATCTTTTTCTTCTCAGTAGTGCTCTTCCCTAGAATCTTTCAATGTGCTAGACTTTGAGCTGCTACTCTTTTGAAAACTAGAATTACAATTTGGAACAAAATTTTCACCTTTGCTTTTACCTTTTCACTTTACTTTGGTAGCCAAGGAAAGATCTTGCATGGATTCTTGCATGTCAAGATTGTTTGACGATTGTTTCTCCTGCAAGAATAAGTTTTGCAATTTTCTAAAAGCGATCTTAGAACCCGTAATAGTAAAAATCATGAGGAAGGACATATATGATCTAGGCAAGGAGTTAAGAGTTACGATGATGAGTTCCTCGTCATCAATGTAAACCTCAATGTTAATCGATCGATCAACACAATCTTGAATTCTAGTTAGGTGTTCTTGCATAGAACTATCTTCTTCCATTCTAAAGTTATGGGTTTGCCTCTTCAAATATTTTTTGCTAGCAATATTGGGAGAATAGAAGTACCTTTTCTCTTCGCTTTGGTAGCCAAGACAAGACCTTGCATGGATTCTTGCAAGTCAAGATTGATCCACAATTGTTTCTCTTGCAAGAATAAATTCCGCAGCTTTCTAAAAGTGATCGTAGTGTCCGTAATAGTTTTAAGTCATGAGAAAGAATGTCTATGATCTAGGCAAGGAATTTAGAGTTACAACGAGGAGTTCCTCATCGTCAATGTAAACCTCCATATTAATCAATTGATCAACAAGGACTTGAATTCTAATTAGGTGTTCTTGCATAGAACTATCTTCTTCCATTCTAAAGTTATGGAGTTGTCTCTTCAATATTACATTTTTACAATATTGGGAGTTCAGAAGATATCCTCAAGTGTTTCAATGATTCTCTAGATGTAGCACAAGGATGTATATGGGAATACACTGACCTCTTTATTGATAAAGTAATGAGAGCTAAGGCTTGGTCGTCTCTAGAATCCCATCTATGTTTCTTCACTAAGAGTACCTCTTCTTCTTCTTTTTCTTCTTCTTGTAGGTATGTCTAGGTCTCTCAAGAGGAGCTAGATCTCCTATCATATAATCCCACAAGTTCTTTGCTACCAAAAGATTTTTTCACATGAAACCCCAATATGAGTAATTGGAACTTACCTCAAGTTTTCATCACTAGATAAGGCACTAAGACATTGGATTGTTCATGATCTATCATCAAGATCAAGGAAAGAAACTAGATAAGATGCTCACTAGACAAGAGAGTTTATGTGCACAAAGCTCGTCAATTAGAAACTATATGTTAGCTCAAGAATCTTGCAAAGTGCAAGCCGGGAGTATATGGAGGGGCAAAGAGAGAGCAAAAGAGAAAATTTAGCTCTAAAATCTGAAATTGCAAGCATTTCAGAAATTGTACCTTTCTCATGAGCAGAAGTACCTCCTTTGATTAAGTTTGACCACATTTCTGTAAGTTTGAATACGTTGTGTAGAGATGAACTAGAATTTACGAGTAGGGGGTTGATTGACATGCTTATGGATCAAATAGAGCGGTACAAGGTAGAGAAGAGAAAGTAAGAGCTGTGGGCAATAATTTTTTTCTCAAAGGATGCTCTTTCCACAAGGATGTGCTCATGTGTGTTGGTTGTGCTTGTTCCTCTAATCAAATACCTCCTCTGATACCAAATTGTTAGTCCAAGTTACAAGATAGGAACAAAATTAGCTCATATAAACTCAATCATACACATCAAGAGAGCACAGAAATAAGCACTGAATCAAAAATTTTGTATCAAGGACTTCCAAAATTACAAGTGCTATAATGAATGGTAAAAAATATGAACCTAATTAGCAAACCTCTCAATACTCATGCAACCAAAGAGAGCTTCCAAAGATTTCAATGAAAAGGCTACCTGATTAGCTAACCTCTTAGCTGTATATCTGTTATAAAAGATCAACGGTCTCTATGTATCTTGCATGAGAGTTCAGCAGCACTCTCATAAAGGTCCCCTGAAGAATTTGATGATAGAAGTGATCTCAATCCTCATGTACTTAACTGCTCATATGTTAAAAACCTACCATGAAAAGCTCCATGATTTTTTTCTTTTTCCCTTTTTTTTTCCTTTTTTTTTTGGGGGGGGGGGGAGGGGGGGGGGGGGATTTTTCAGAAAAGCTGATCCAGTCATGGATGATTTTTTTTGCTTCTATCCTTACCTTTTTCTTCTACAAAACTTATGGACTTGTTTTTCAGCTTTACTAAGTGCTTTTCAATTAACTTTTTACTTTTCAATTTATGTGAAAAGCTATTATTGCTTTAAGGCAGATTTTAGGGTTAGGATTTTGAAGGCCACAATGAGATAGAAATAGGTCATATAAGGTATGGATAGAAAGCATTCAAAGAGAGGAACATTAATATGTAACTAGATTTCCTAAAATCCATAACTACAAAATGCCTGATTTTGAAATCTAAAAATTATAAGTACAAAATAATGACAAACAGAATTTGTATTTCAAAAATATCCTTCACGGGGAACGTGGAACTAACACAATTCCATCACAAATGCAATTACTAAAATCCTAGTGGAGGCAAGTAGCATTATTGCTATATACTAGAAAACAAAGATAGACGTATATCCTTATGAAAATATCCATGGTATGGCAAAGAAAACTCACTAGGACATCACACCCTTTCACAAGGATAGCCACACATATATAGTCGTCAAAAGTAAAGTCAAGCAAAAGAAGGTCTAACACTCCACATTTATGACGAAATCCTTGTCCAACTACCATGGGAAGAACCATTACTTGGCCATCAAAAAAATATTGATACAAATTATTACTAAATAAAAATTAAAACAATGTCATATGCCACAAGGATATTGAACAACTTAGACTTGTGAGATGGTGTAGATACATGCCGTAATCCTGGTGAGATAAATCTACCTCATATAGGAGAGGTGTCGCCACATACAAACCCTCACATCTTGACTCCCTTGGAAAAACTAAGAAAAAATAATAGATAAATCCAAAGGGACCCCTTAAATAAAGTCGAGCAATGCACATAACTTTAGCCATTTTCACTAGTTTTTTGGATCTAGGCCAAATATTCGTTTCGATTTTCAAGGTTAGGATCTTGGTGGTCATCAAAGGAAATACACATCCATCCAACCAAGTTTTATATTGCTCATCTCTTTTCTTCTTTTTGTTCAGACAGAGAGTCGAATTTTCACAGAAAAATATATACTTTATGCTACCATTCTTTTTCACTGGAAAGTTTCTTTTAAATGATGATTCGTGTATTTTCTTTTTCCCTCCTGTTGTGTAATTGTTTATATTGTTATTTGTGTGTTTTGCATCTAATCTCATTGAAGACAGCAACCTTAAGTTCGATTTGGTCGTATGCTTGTGCATTCCTTCAATAAAAATACCCAATGAATTATCTGCTGTAGCCTGTGGTGAGAAGAAAAATTGCACGAGTACTAGATTAAATAAGTTTTACTTCGTACATATTAGCTGTACTTGCATCATTCAGTAGTGGTTCGTGAGATATGTGCATAGCC
>CM035438.1:110369124-110464124 GCA_020310875.1 Ceratopteris richardii
ATACACACGCTTAGAATCTAGTACCTATACAAACATATAGTTATCAGATATCATGCAAAGTGTCCACAGATTTTGGTACCTTTACATGAAGAGCACTCTTAGAGACCAAAGAGTGACACATTAATGACACATTTAAGATTGCATGTAGACTAAAATACATTATCAAGATTGTTAAGGGTGAGCTATCCTTTCAAATCAAGACAATATACACCTACCAATACACAAATATGCAAAGTAGATTTCACATAGGTTAGAATACACAGCTATTTTCTTCAAATCTAACCTCATCTTCTTCTTGTTGGCTATGACCAATTTAACCTATGTTTTATTCTCCTTCCTTTCGTAAAACAACTTTACTTTATATGTTTTACCTCCACAATTTTTGAATGGATTGATAGTGTAACAATATTATATTTTATAATTTGTTCTTCCAAAATGTTTGCACTTCTTGAACATCTTCTTCTTACTCACTCTCGTTGTCAAAGCATAGTTATATAGCTCCGCAACTCTAGAGCTTCTACTCTCTCTTGCGTAGGTATAAAATGAGCCATCTTTCATAAACCATCTACAACTACTAGGATAGTATCCTTCTCCCTTTTGGTCTTCATCCACCTAACTATGGAATTCAGCAATATACTATTGCATGCACACAAGAACTTACAATGGCAAACCTAATATCCTAACCCTTTATGCCTTATTGACTTGACATAAAATCATTATCGAACATAGCTGTAAACATCTCTAGCTAATCAAAGCCCCCATAATGTTCTTCTAACAAGTTGTATGGTTCTTTTCACTACATGGATATCTTGCAAAAGAAACATCATGGTTGTCATGCATGAACTTTTTTCTCAAATCTCAAGCATCTTATATGCAACCTTTTCTTTCCACTTTATTATTCCATAGTCCAGTTATCATTGATAGCTCTCAAAATCTAAAATAAATAAGGATATTCCACTACATCCTTGACTCCTTGGAGCAATAAGCCTTTCATAACATAAACCTTATTTGATACATTATCTAAGATAATGCATTAGCAACTACATTTTCTTTACCTTTCCTAAAAAGTTTCATGTGAAATTCTTAGATAAGTACCTTGAGACTTTATGTGCATTTACTACTACAGACAACTCTTCTTGTTCATACAACAGCCAACTGCATTGTACACTTGAAAGCTTCTTGATTCCAAAGGTTCTAATAAGCCATCTTGGCTAAGCACAACCCCTATGACAATGTCGCTAACATCTATCTCTAACTCAGAGAGCTTTTCTAGATCCGCCACTTCGAATATAAGAGCACTTGAAACAGCTTGTCTCATTGCTTCAAAGCTACCTTTGATGTTCTTATTTCCACACAAAAGGCGTCGTGCCTTGAATCAAGTTCATCATATACTATAGACAAATAAGAGACTACTAGCTTCTGAGAAAAACTTGGAAGGTATACATGTGCAAACACACAGAGATAGATAGATATACACACACGCATCTAGATTCTATATATGTATGTATGTATGTATGTGTGTGCACACATGCACGCAAAAGTGCATAGGATATATACATATGTGAACTCACGCATAAGCATTCACGTACTTAAATGCATCAGCAAGTGCATGTTCAAACATGTTTAAGCTTATGTGTTTGTGAGTGGCATCATGTGTTCATGTTGCATGTATGATTGTTTCCACACATGTATACATGCATGTGTAAAGATGACTCCATAAGCATGTATTCATGCATGTTTGAGCTTATGACGCATGTACAGATGACTCTATAAGCATGATACGTGTGTAAGCATATATATACATGCATAGTTATGCGCACAAACGTGTTTATTGTCTGTACATACAAGTGTACAAGTGCATATACCCATGTGCATGCAAGAGTGTGCGTGCAGATATACATGTGTGCAACATGCCCATTTTTTAGAAGATGCAACCATGTGCTCATCTCTGTGTGTGTGTGTGTGTGTGTGTGCGCGCGCGCGTGTGCATGCATACATAAGCATGTGCATACGTGAGTGTGTTTTCCATGCATAAACACACTCTTCTCTGTGTGTGTGTGTGTGTGTGTGTGTGTGTGTTGAGGGGGGGGGTGCATGTGTGTGCACATGTATGTATGTATGTATGTACTTATGTATGTATGTATGTATGTATGTATGTATGTATGTATGTATGTATGCATGCATGCATGTATGCATGCATGTATGCATGTATGTATGTATGTACGTACGTACGTATGTATGTATGTATGTATGTACGTATGTATGTATGTATGTATATACGTACGTATGCATGTATGTATGTGTATGTATGTATGTGTATGTATGTATGTGTGTGTATGTATGTATGTGTGTGTATGTGTGATTCTGCTCAAATTGGTGAAACATCGACAGTAGAGGTCAAGTTCACGTTAGTCATATTCTTACACCTAGCTATCCTGTTCATGAAAAAGATAACATGCCTGCATGAGAAGCTTGATTCTGTCCAAGGGAGCTGTGACGGTCTTGGCTGTGGCACCCGCCACTGCACCTGCAAAAAAGAGGGCTACATCCCTGGGGACGTAGGAGAGAAGAGCTAGAGGATGGCTCAAAAGCTGTCGGGTCGATGGATGATTTATTTCTTGTGGCTCTTGTTCCTTTCGATACTTTTCGGCAGGGGCTAACGTCAAGCTTGCCATTGCACATAAGCCAGGAGGCTGCTGCGCCTCCCTTTCATATTTGTAAATACCGTCGTCTGCTTCCTTTCTACGTAAATTTGGACCGTTTCCGACGCGTTCACAAGTTTGGGATTGCCCACTTGAACATTCACGAACTCTGACGTGCGCCTCCCGTGCATCTTGGCATATGTATGAGCGAGTTGTGCTTTTATTTCCGCACCCCCCATCTGCACTCCTCTCTACGCGTTCTCTCCCGTTTCCAGTATGCTGGACGTTATCCACAGCTGGAAGAACGATACTAGAGGCTGGAAATTCATGAGAAACTCCGAGGTTATTATTCCGTAACCGTCCTTCCCTTCTCAGAGTGCATCCACTGTTTTCTACAGAGGAAACATGACGCTCTGTCGTACAGTCCAAGGGTAATACAGCCGCGCTCTCCCATTGGAAAATACTGCAAACCGAGCGCAAAAGCTTCAGGGAAGCTTCCTCTATAGCAAGCTCAAACGGGTCCTCTGGAAACACAGCACAACCAGGCTGGTGCTGTTTCTCTATTTTCCGCCACACCGCATGTTTTCCAAACACCATATTCACGGAGAGGAGAAATGACCTGCGCCCTCGGTAATTAGATATTTCCGAGGAAGAAGGCTGCTAGCAGCGAGCATAGATACCGAACATATCCTACGAATTTCCGTGAATGGGTAATACTTCTCTGTATGTCTCCTCTCTCTCTCTCGAACTGGATAAAGCACCGGAATTCTTCCGAGCGCGATGATTTTACAACAAACGACAAGACCGCCATTTGTGGGTCTCGATGAGGCGGAGATATATATGCATGTGGAGAAATCAGAGAACACGAAAGCTTCCGAATGCTTGTGAAACAGAGTATAGTGGTCGCACCATGATATATTATATATATACAAGCATATTCGTAACTGTTTGTTTGGTGGCTTGAGAGGGAAAGACATGATCTTTGGACACACTTCATTTAGTTTTTCACCAATGAGCTATGTTTGTTTGGTGGTATGAGAGGGAAAGACATGATATTTGGTGGCTTGAGAGGGAAAGACATGATATTTGGTGGCTTGAGAGGGAAAGACATGATATTTGGTGGTTTAAGAGGGGAAGACATGATATTTGGACACACTTTTTTCATAGGTTTCTTTTTTTTTTTTTTGAGAGTACAATGAATTGGAAAGACACACACACCCGACCTCGTAAGGTAGAGGCACCCATCTTGGGGAACTCTAAAGCATCGAGCCCCAGGCGAGACTTGAACCCTGGCCATCTGCCTAGAAGTACAAGGCACATCCGCTAAACTCTCCCTTTACAAATTGAGACATATGTTGCATGTATTGGTAGAATAATAAAATATTACAAAATTATGCAATAAAAATTGTGTTTTTTCTTAATAAAGATTCATAATTTTAATCTTTTAATCAAATAGATTTCAATAGAAAATTTTTCGATCATGACTTTTCAATTAAAACATTGTAAATCAAGAAATTATTTGGGTGATTGTACAATCATATATGCTTCTATTGAAACGTGTTTCCATCGAGACTTTATCTGCTAAAAGAACCCATTTCAAGTAAATGCAAGTATTTTCGGATTTCATTTTGAACAATCATCTTATGTAGTGCTTTTTTATGTTTCTATATTGATATATGCATGCACCTGCAATTCTTTAGTTTTATGTACTAATAATAAAATCATGTAAATGTTATGATTTATGATAGTGTTATGTATATTATTTATCCATTTTACTAAATCACATATTATAATTCTTTAGTTTTATGTGCTAAGAATAAAATCATGTAAATGTTATGATTTATGATAGTGTTATGTATATTATCTATCTATTGTACTGAATTATATATTATATATCTATCTAATGTGGGGAATTATATATATGATCAATATCTATTCTATATATAATAATTAAATCATGTATATGTTATGATTCATGAAATTGTTTGTTATATATGTGTGATTGTGTTAAATTATAATAAGTATGTATGTTGTACTTCATAAAAGAGATTCTTACTTGTATATTTATACAAAATATGTTTAATAATTATTCCAAGTGTTTGAATCACCACTATCATTTTTACTCTCACAATACTATTATAAAGAGCATATAAAACGTTATGATTGTTCCAATCACAACCTTGATCCTTAGTTTCATAATATATTAGCAAGTCATAAGGGACTATTGTGATTGTTTGATTCATTTTCTTTTACTCCCACAATAGTATAGGGAGCATATAAAATATTATAATTGTTTTAATCATAACATTGATTAGTGAGTGATAAGGGACTATTGTGATTGTTTGATTCATTTTACTCTCACAAAAGTATAGATATATGTATATGAAATAATTATAGACAATAGTTTTTTAGTTTAAATTTGTACGCCTTCTTGGAGAGTCATTATGGAATTTGCACGAATGTATTCAAGGTTAAAAATAATGGATCATAACACAATAGAACTAACCTTTCATGAATAATTGTTCCATTCATAACACAATACCTCTATCCTTGCACGAATAGTTTTTGCATGGAGTCATTATAGTGTAAGACTTAGAAACAAGGTTGAATTTTACTAGATTTATCTATCGAGAGTGATGGCACATTTGTTTCTTGCCAGCTCACTCATTTGTGGACATTAGGTTTTTTCTTATGTACTTTTCTTTATATATTGTACCAGTTGTATTGTTGTATTAGGTCATTCTTGTATATTCTCTTTATGTAATACAAGAAGAAGAAGAAGATCATTCTTCCTTGCCTCAATTTGTGTGTGCTCCTCTCTTTGTATGTGAGAGTGTTTGAGAGCTCTCTTCCTTATCTTCTTTCTCTTTACAATATATATTGTTTGAGAACTCTCACCATGTATGTCTTTGTGGAAAACCACCTATTTATGCTCATGTGGTATAGCACAATGGTTATTGTTTGCCTAGACTTGAAGTGTTGAAGAGGGCCATGGTGATGTTTTTTATGAACTAGGAGACACCCAAATGTAAGGGTCTCTTCGGTGATGTAGGTGGAAGACCTACCCTATCCTTGTCATAGGAGATGTATCCTAGTGGACTCATATGTGATCGATAAGCCTAGCCGACTTCTTTTGGTCACTCTATATATGTAGTGAATAGTGCAATTATATGAAGTGACACAGTCATGAAGTTTTATGGTTCTTTGATCAATTATTTGATAGTGCTTTGATGTTTTAACTCCATTTTGCAAAGGAGACTCTACCCTATCTTTCAAAGATTTTATTTTTTAGCCATGCATAGGTTGATTATGTTCTCTCATTTGCTCCTTTCTGCATGCATATCAATTTGCAAACTATAAGTTTTATGGTTTCTCATCAGTCGTTTTGTTCATCTGCTTTTTTTTTGGGGAGGGAACTTTGCCAAAATTTCCCCAAAAACTTGACACTTAGTCATATTTTCAAAGCATTAATAGTGGTTGGTTATATCTATTGTGATTCATATTCTAGTCACTCATTCATCACCATGGCACTAGAGGTTTGAACAACATCAAGTGGATCAGGATCTAGTGCATGTGTGTCCAACAAGATCTATAGTCTGCAAGGAAAAGACCATTTTGAGATATGTAAGTTTGATGGCACTAACTTCTCGCAATGGAAGAATCAAATTCGTGATGTCCCATACAGAAGAAGACTTGATCAATTGGCAATGTCCATGATTTGTTTACAACTTGCATATACATGTTTATTTCACTATTTTGGACTTCGAGAAAGTAGAGGAGGTGTGGAAGAAGCTTTGTAACACTTATGAGAAGGATAATGCTTCGAACAAAGTTCATTTGATGAGGAAGTTGTATGACGTGCATGAAAGACATACATAGTGTTGCAACTCATTTAAGTGAGTTTGATGCTCTCTTTTCTCAGATGCAAGCACAAAAGATGGATATGGATGATGAGATGAAAGCAGTTATGTTGCTATGCATACTACCACCCTCATGGGATACATTTCGCATAGTGTACCTAGAGGCAAGCTTGTCTATAATGACATATGTGATGAACTTCTTAATGAAGATATTTGCAAAAAGTAATAGTGTGCCTAGAGGCAAGCTTGTCTATAATGACATATGTGATGAACTTGTCAATGAAGATATTTGCAAAAAGTCTATGGTTGCCACACATAGTGGAGGTGCATATAGTGTCTGTGATTCTTACAAAGGAAAGAATCAATCATGTGGTAGAATCAGGAATAGAGACAAGAATGGTCAATGTAGCAAGAGTATAAGCAAATCATGAAAGAGGAACATTGAATGCCATTGTTGCCACAAGAAGGGACATATAAAGAAGGATTGCTATTCTTTGAAGAATGCTAAAGGCCATGTTGATAGATTTTGGTGAGCCTTCTTGTTATAAAGAAGTTATGCAGAGAGATGATCATGTCAAGTGGGAGTGTGCCATGAAGAATGAGCTCGATTCTATTAATAGGCTCTATTCTCTTGTTTTAAAGACTTGATCTCACACTTAAGAGAATTTTTCAAAGATATATCATAGTTTATATTATCTGTAGACTTTGTTATGTTAGAGACTTGATCCACACTTAAATTCAACAATAAAGATAGGTCTCTATTGAGTTAAAGACCTATTTTCACTCTTTAGAGACAATTTAGAGATATAAAACAGGTTACATTATCCTTTTCAGATTATCATTAGTCTCTACCATATCCTATATCTATAGTCTCTATTGTGTTAAAGGCCTAGAATCACACTTCATAGACATATTTAAACATCATCTACCCAACTTCTAGCTTACCGTGTCTAATTCTCATGCATAGAAAATTATGAAACTCTATAATGCATTCAAAGTAAAAGATAAATTAAATAACTCCATATCAAAAAGACTAAACAAAATTATATGGATAATCTACATATCTCATTCAACTTGTTGTAACTTAAGGTATTTTTTCCACAAGTATAAAAGTTCAATCATGCATTTATAGTTTAAGACCTATGGAAAAACTATTGGAGTTTGAGGTTTGCAGAAGCACATGAAACACCAGGAAGAAGAAGCTTGGAGCACCACATAATATTGAATGTATTACAAGGAGAATGTACAAAGATAAGGGTTATAGGTGTATATACAAGCTGGGGGAAAAATGTAAGGAATTGAACTCACAGCCTCTTGGATAGGAATGTGATGGGCTAACCACTTGCCCCAAAAGCCATGGTTGAGGATTACTTCCTAATCCTCTCTCTTAGGGTGTAGTTCAACCATATCCAACCTATCACTTTATTACATTCTTCCCCCCTTGGAAAATATTTTCGTCCTCGAAAATTAGAGCTATACATACTGTAGGCAACCCCCGAGCCTCATGTTCTAAAACTTGAAGAACATGCATTCATTCAAACAGGTTATTTACTTAGAACTTGAAAGTAAAAAACCTTATCATATTCTAGATCTTGAAGAACATGATCGGTTTATCTACTTAAAACTTGAAAGTAGAAAACCTTCTTTATTTGGGACCAACTTAAAACTTGAAAGCTGGAAAACATCGTTGGATTGTGGAAACTTTTTCCCATGTTGAATTTTCTTCAGTTCCATCCTTCCATTTTACTAAGCACTCTTCATACAAGTGACTTCTTATACGTTTATCTCGGGTGCGAAGTATCCTTTCAGGTTCATGAGGAACTTTTTCATTTACTGGAATAGGAAGTATAACCTGTTGTCCGACTAGATTATCTGAATCTATCAGACTCTTCCTAAGTCGACTAACATGGAATACTGGATGAATCCAACTATCATCTGGAAGTTGTATTTCATAAGCCCACAAACCAACTTTCTTGGTGATTGGAAAAGGACCGCAATATCTAGGCGATAACTTGGCGGCCAGTCTTGAACTTTTCCGATCTTTCAGGAATACGAAGATAAACTTGATCGCCAACCTGAAAAGTAACATCTCTTCGCTTCGGATCGGCATAAGCCTTTGCACGTTCTTGAGCTTTCTTTAATTGAACTCACAACCTCTTGGATAGGGATATGATGGGCTAACCACTTGCCCCAAAAGCCATGGTTGAGGATTACTTCCTAATCCTCTCTCTTAGGGTGTCATTCAACCATCTCCAACCTATCACTTTATTACAAAAAACCTCATAAAGAGGGAAAAAAGTGCCTCGGTGGTCTTAGTGTGTTCACAAACATCACTATCTAAATATATCAACAAATCCCCCCTAGGAGTGATGCAGTGAACAAGGAGTTGGCACTCATGTATAAGGAAGTGCCAAGCTATGTGGAATCAATCCACAAAAGGAAGTAAGCCCAAAGCTTTGCGAAAATCTTCAAACTTCTCCCTAGGTAGAGCCTTTGTGAAAAGGTCTACAATGTTCTCTTGTGTGTGCACATATGCCAAATTGATCTCTCCAGTGGGCATTTACTACTCTTCGTAGTTATGAACCATCTTCTCATGAACATTGTATGTATGTAGTAGACTCAGATGTTTGGTACTTTGATAGTGGGGCAACCAAACATATTACCTCGCAACGCAGTTTCTTCACTTCACTTGAGCCTATCCCTACAAGGAATACTATCACATGCACCAACAACTTCTCTTATTCTATCATGGGAGTTCGTAAGATCATTTTGACTATGGCTTATGGTAGTTCTTTTACATTGTATGATGCTTTATTTGTCCTAGGGATCAAGAAAAATCTATTTTCAATTTAAGCATTAGCCAAGATCGGCTTGATTGTAAAATTTATTGATGACAGATGTATAGTTCATGATCAGTCAAATGGCGATTTCATTATTGCTTCTGGTATTTTATCTTGTGGGCTATATAAGCTCATAGATTATGCAAAATCTATGAATGATTCAACATGTGTAGTTCAAGATTCTCACGCTATGTTAGATGCAAAGCTTTGGCATGCACACTATGTTCATCTAAATTTTGCTAGTTTGCTACACATGCGAAATGTGAAACACTGTCCTCTTTGCCCAAACTTGAGGTAACTAGTAAACATGTTTATGAAGGCTGTATTTTGGGCAAAATGCAGCATTCCTCCTTCCCAAAAGATGGTTCCATATGAACTACTCAAAAATTACAACTTGTTCTAGTGATGTTTGTGGTCCTATGCAAACACCTTCATTTGGGAACTATCTTTACTTTGTTACTTTCATTGATGATTTTTGTACGCATGCATGCATGGGTATATCCATTGAAAGCAAAGTCCAAAGTGTTTATGTGCTTCAAACAATATCTAGTTTTGGCTGAAAATTTGTGAGCATGTAAAATGGGCACCCTCCATTCTGATCGAAGGGGGGGGGTATATATCTTCAAAATTTAATGCATTTCTTGTTGAACACGGGATAAAACATCAATGTATAGTGCCATATACACCTCAAGAGAATGGAGTTTTTGAAAGGAAGAACAGGTCACCCATGGAGATGGTGAGGTGTATGGTCAAGAGTCAGGATTTACCACATAGTTTCTCGCTTGAGGTTGTTATGTGTACAACATATGTACTTAAGAGGTGTCCCACTAAAGCATTGCAGTCTATCACTCCATATGAGGCTTTGCATGGTCGCAAGCCATCTGTTGTTCATCTGTGTGTCTTTGGTTGTTTGGTGTATGCATTAATACCTGAACAACAACACAAGAAGTTGGATGATAAGATGGTAAAATGTATTTTTATTGGGTATATTTCTAAAAGCAAAGGCTATCGCTTGTATCATCCATAGACTAAATGCATTTTGGTTAGTCATGATGTTGTTTCTGTGGAAGATGCAATTCAACCATTATGTTCATGTACTAAGGAGACATCAATCACCTCCAAAGATGTGTATGACACTTTACTGCCTCTTTTTATAGGTGGATAGTCTAGTGCTTTTCCAAATGAGATAATTTCTCAGCCTTTACATGTTCCACATGATGATGCAGATCATTTACAAATTTACATGATGCACTTGTTGATGCGAGGGCTAGTATAGAGGAGGCAAAAACTATGCCTAAATGGCTGGTGATAACTTTGCGAGATAGCAAATTAGATGCACCTTGGTCATATCGTACTTGTTCAGGCTCTCATAGTGCTTCCTTTGCATCACATTGCTATGATATGGCTGCCTCTAGTCTTTGTGATGAGAACGATCATGTTTTCTTTGATGAAGCACAAACTTTTGAAAATTCGATGGCTACTACGCAATCAGAATATGATGCTATTATGACAAATGGTACCTGAACTTTATGTGACTTGCCTCTTGGAAAGAAGGCCATTGGCACTAAGTGGATATATAAGCTGAAGCATAAGCCTGATGGAACAATTGAAAGGTATAAGACTAGGCTTGTTGCAAAAGGTTATCCTCAAGAAAGAGGCATTGATTTTGATGAGACCTTTCATACATGCCGAATGACTACTGTTCATAGCATCTGTGCACTTGCAGCTCATCATGGTTGGAATGTACATAATTTGGACATTAAAACTGCATTTTTGAATGGTGACATGCATGAAGAAGTGTATGTTTTTCAGCCCCATTGTTTTATGCAAAAAGGGCATGAAAACAAAGTGTGCATGTTGAAAAATGCATTATATGGTTTGAAGCAAGCACCACATGCTTGGTATGAAAAGATACATGCCTACTTGATTGCACATGGTTTCGAGAACAGTCCAACTAAGAGCACCTCATATGTTAAGTGTGCAAATGATGTGTTTCTTATCATTGTTTTCTATGTTGATGACATGTTGCTCACTGGTCCTAATGAGTAGCATATTGTTGATTTTAAGGTTAATCTGCATGTCTCATTTGAGGTGTCAGATCTGGGGCATTTGCATCATTATTTGGGCATTCAATTTGTGCAAGTTGATGGTGGAATATCTCTATGTCAAACAAAATATAATGACACATTATTGCAACATTTTGGCCTTGAAGACTAGAAACCTATTGCCACTCCTATGGAGACATGTTTATGGTTGATTCTTCATGATTTTGGAGATGCATTTGATGTTGTTCTCTATCAATAGGTTGTTGGATGCTCAATTTATTTATGCATTACTCAGCCAAATATTCAATTTGATGTCTCATAGATGAGCAAGCTTATGCATTGCCCTAGGTATTAAGCATTGACAGGTGGTTAAGTGCATCTTTTGCTACTTGAGTAGTACCCAGATACTTGGATTGTTTTATCCCAAGGGGGGATCACCATCCACCAGATTTACATGGTTTTTTTGACTCTGACTCGGTTGGTCGCGATGACACTTGTGTGTCCACCAATGGTTTTTGCTTCATGCTTGGTAGCTCATGCATATCTTGATTGAGCAAGAAGTAGCCTATTATGGCCACTTCTAGTTGTGAGGTTGAGTATAGGGCAGCTTTCATAGCAATTGTTGAGAGTGTGTGGCTCAGATGACTTATGGCTGATTTGGGTGTTTCACTATCATCTTCACTAACAATTAGAGCGCATTGGTAATTTCGAGGAACCCTATGTTCCATGCTCGCACTAAGCACATTGAGGTGCACTTTCGTTATGTCTAGGAGAGGTTCTCTTCTTCATTCTGCACAAGATTTGGAGACTCTGATTTGGTTGTAGAGGCTTCTCCAATAACCATTCCAGTCTCTTTTTTCTTTGCCTCTTTGGGCAGAAAGCTTTGGACAACTCTTTATGACATGATCATTTCCTTTATAGTATTTGCAAAACAATTTTCACTTTTTTTATTTCTTCTCATCTCTATCACCCTTCTTTGATTGTGAAGAATTAATAGATTTCTGCTTATTAGTAGATGAGTTCCATTTACCTTTGCCCTTCTGACTAGCTAGGAAAACTTGATCTGCAACACACATAATGGACCTGTTCTGCCCTAGATTGGTCTTCCTACAATAGAACAGAGACTAACTTCTCAAATGTTAAGGCATTTGGATTGCTTTTCGTCATCAATGGAAGAGTAGAAGCAAAACTCTGATATGAATTTGGAAGATCATTCAGAACAATCTACATAAGTGAACTGTCAGGCAAGACTTCATTAGCAGAAATCAATTGCTCCTTCAAATCTTTGATCTTTGTCAAAAAATTGTCCATGGAATCTCCTTCATTCATGTGCTCACTCTCCAACTATTTTTGGAGGTGAGCAACAAGATCCTCATTCCTTGCGTGGTATAAAGTGGTTACTGTATCTCAAGCATCCTTTGTTGTTTTAGAGGAGTGAATGTGGGGAATAATGACACATTTGACACATAAGGACAGCAATGCATGTGCTTGAGCATCTCTGCCATCCCAAAAAAGTTGTTCTACAATAGGTGCAGTAGGAATCGCAACACAAATAGGAACTTGAAGAATATCATCATCTTCAATGCCATCTGCATCACCTTTAGTAACTATATTTGTAGGTGTAATAGGATGTTTTTCAACACCATGCACAATATTCCAGAGTCCTTTTGCAACAAATACATGACACATCATATAAGCCCATACTAGGTAATTTGTACCATCCAACTTATCCTCAAGAACCACCATACATAATACATCACTGCTTTTAGCCATGGCCACTCACTAAAATACCCTGATGCAGAAAAATGACTGTATCTCAAAAAGTTGATTGAAACTACCTAGTTGAGTTCTGCTAAGCTTGTAGCAGACTTTGAGGGGCTTATACTGGAAAACCAAAACTTGTATATATCTTTGGCACAAAAAGTGAAATTGCATGCATAGATATTGTGATAGTGCATTCGGAGGCCAAAACGAGCTCACATCATGATTTCGACACACATAGCAAAGTTGTTTTGAACTCCTAATTGTACTGAGTATGCTCACCAATTTTTGTGTGATTCTACGAATGTGACCGGAGGGGTGTCAATGATGCCCTAGATGAAGCAACGACCTACTCTGATACCGATTGTTGGAGTTTGAGGTCTATGGAAGCATGCAAACATCACAAGGAAGAAGAAGCTTGGAGTACAACACAAATACTAAATGTATTACCAAGAGAATGTACAAAGATAAGTGACTCATTAGGGTTATAGGCATATATACAAATCGGGAAAAAAAACTCCTAAAGAGGGAAAAAAGTTCCTCGATAGTCGTAGTGTGTTCACACACATCACTACCTAAATACATCAACAAAAACACAGAATTGTAGATCCTTTCAAAAAGGCTTTGCCTCATGAGAAGTTTGAAGCTTTTCGAAAAGCTTTGGGCTTATTTCCTTTTATGGATTGATATGTTTCCACATAGCTTGGCACTTCCTTATGCATGAGTGTCAACTCCTTATTCACTTGATCACTCCAAGGGGGGATTTGTTGATATATTTTGTATATGAACACACTTAGGATTTTCGAGGCACTTTTTCCCTCTTTAGGAGGTTTTTTCCCCCCACATTGTATATATGCTTATAACCCTAATGGGTCACCTATTGTTGTACATTCAATTGGTAATACATTCACTATTGTGTGTTGCGCTCCAAGATTCCTCTTCTTTCTTGTGTTGTTCGGGTGCTTCTATAGACCTCAGACTCTAACATTTATAATTGGGAAATATGGTAAAGCACCTCAATGTACTTTGTGTGAGCATGGAATGCAAGGTTCATTGCAACTACCAATGTGCTATGACTATCAGTGAAGATGGTGGTGGTAGAAGACTGACCAACACCCATATCAGCCAAAAGGCATCTAAGCCACACACACTCAACAGTCTCTGTGAAAGCTACCCTATACTCAACCTCAAAACTAGAAGTCACCATAGTAGGCTGCTTCTTGCTCAACCAAGATATGCATGAGCTACAAAACATGAAGCAAAAACCACTAGTGAATACACGAGTGTCATAGCAACAACTGAGTCCAAGTCATAAAAAAGCATAAATCTAGCACTAGTAATCCCACCTTATGATAAAACAATCCAAGTAATGGAGTGCCACTCAAGTAGCGAAAGATATGCTTAATCGTCTACCAATGCTTGACACCTATGCACTGCATAAATGTACTCATCTGAGAGACAACAAATTGAATATCAGGCTGAGTTATGCATAAGTAAATCAAGCATCCAATAGCATGATGATAGAGAACAACATCAAGTGCATCTCTAGCATCATGAAGACTCAACCATAAACATGTTTCCATAGAAGTGGCAATAGGTTTGCAATATTCAAGGCCAAAACGCTACAATAATGTGTCGATAAATTTTGTTTGACATAGGGCCATTCCACCATCAACTTGCATAAATCGAATGCCCAGATAATGATGCAAATGCCCCAAATGTGACATCTCAAAAGAGGCATGCAAATCAGCCTTAAAATCAGCAATATGCTTCTCATTAGGACCAGCTAGCAACATGTCATCAACATAGACAAAAATGATCATAAGCACATCATTTGCATGCTTAACATATAAGGTGCTCTTAGTTGGATTGTTCTCAAAACCATGTGCAATCAAGTAGGCATATATCTTTTCATACCAAGCACGTTGTGCTTGCTTCAAACCATATAATGCCTCTTTCAAACTACACACTTTGTTTCCATGCCTTTCTATACAAAACCATGGGGCTAAAAAACATACATTTCTTCATGTAAGTCACCATTCAAAAATGCAATTTTAATGTCCAACCGATTTACATTCCAACCATCATGGGCTGTAAGTGCACAAATGCTATGAACAATAGTCATTATACATGTGGGTGCAAAATTCTCATCAAAATCAATGCCTCTTTCTTGAGCATAATCTTTTACAACAAGCCTAGCTTTATACCTATCAATTATTCCATCAAGTTTACACTTCAGCTTGTATACCCATTTGGTGCCAATGGTCTTTTTTCCAGGAGGCAAATTACATAAGGAAGGGGTACCATTCTTGATAATGGCATCATATTCAAATCGCATAACAACTGTCCAATTTTCTGAATTTTTTGCTTCATCAAAAGAAATGAGGCATGCAAATCCGCCTTAAAATCAGCAATATGCTTCTCATGAGGACCAGTGAGCAGCATGTTGATATATTTAGGTAGTGATGTGTGTGAACACACTAGGACTGCCAAGGCACTTTTTTCCCCCCTTTAGGAGGTTTTTTCCCCCCGGCTTGTATATACACCTATTGCCCTAATGGGCTACTTATCTTTGTACATTCTCTAGTAATACGTTCAGTATTGTGTGTTGTGCTCCAAGATTCTCCTTCTTCTTTGTGTTGTTTGCGTACTTCCGCACACGTCTAACTCCAACAATTGGTATCAGAGCAGGTTGTCGCTTCATCTAGGGCACCATCGACACTCCTCCGGTTGCAGTCTTAGAATCGCACGAATTTTGGTGAGCATACTTAGCGTGTTTTTGAGATCAAAACAGCTTCGCCTTGTGGTGCTGAAATCACGATCTGAGCTCGTTTCGGCCTCCAAATGCACTATTGCAATGCTTGTGCAGGCCATTTCGTCTTTTTGTGCCAAAGGTATATACCTGTTTTGGTTCACCAGTATAAGCGTTCCGAAGTCTGCTACAGGTTTAGCAGAACTCGTCTGGGTAGTTTCGTTCAACTTTTTGAGATACAATCAATTTTCTGCAGCAAGGTATTTTAGTCACCAGTCATGGCTGAAAGCAGTGATGTATTTCGTATGTTGGCTATTGAGAATAAGTTGGATGGTACCAACTACCCATTATGGGATTATATGATGCGACATGTGTTGGTTGCAAAAGGACTGTGGAACATTGTGCAGGGTGTCGAAAAACGTCCTATCACACCTACAACTGCTACAACTGCAGGTACTAAAGCTGATGCAGAAGGTGTCGAAGATGTTCGTGACGCGCTTTCTACTGCACTTGCTGCAGAGTAGATTCGTTGGGATGGCAGAGATGTCCATGCACATGCATTGATAGCTTTGTCTGTCAAACATGCCATTATTCCTCATATTCGCTCTTGTAGAACAGCTAAGGATGCTTGGGATACACTTACTACATTGTACCAAGCTAGGAATGAGGCTCGTGTTGCTTACCTCCGAAAATAGTTGGAGAGTGAGCACATGAATGAAGGTGATTCTATGGACAGCTTCCTAACGAAGATCAAAGACTTGAAGGAACAGTTGATTTCTGCTGATGAGGTTATACCAGATAGCTCACTTGTGCAGACCGTTCTGAATGGTCTTCGTGATTCATATCAGAGTTTTGCTTCTACTCTTCGATTGATGATGAAAGGCAATCCAAATGCCTTATCATTTGAGGAGTTAGCAGTGTACAATGCCGTATACACCTCAATAGAATGGAGTTGCTAAACGAAAGAACAGGTCACTCATGGAGATGGCGAGGTGTATGGTCAATCACTCCATATGAGGCTGGCATGATCGCAAGCCATGTGTTGCTCATCTGCGTGTTTTTGGTTGTTTGGCATATGCATTAATGCCTGAACAACATCGCAGAAAATTGGATGATAAAGAAGTAAAATGTATTTTTGTTGGGTACAGTTCTGAAAGTAAAGGCTATCGTCTGTATCATCCACAGGCTAAATGCATTTTGGTTAGCCGTGATGTTGTTTTTGTGGGAGATGCGATTCACCCATTGCTTTCATGTACTAAGGAGACATCTGCTAGATCCAAAGACATGTATGTACTTTGCTGCCTCTTTTTTCAGGTGGACAGTCTAGTGTTGGTCCCAATGAGGCAACTTCTCAGCCTTTGCAGGTTTCATGTGATGATGCAGATCATTCCATTTCTGATGCAGATTTACTAGTTGATGAGAGAGCAGGCAAAACTATGCCAAAATGGCTGGTGCAGACTTTGCGTGACAGCAAATTAGATGCACCTTTGTCATATCGTACTCATTCAGTCTCTCATAGTGCCTCTTTTGCATCAGATTGCTATGCTATGGCTGCATCTAGTCTCTATGATGAAAATGAGCCTGTTTCGTTTGATGAAGCACAAAATTCAGAAAATTGGATGGCTGCTATGCAATCTGAATATGATGTTATAATGAAGAATGGTACTTGGTCTTTATGTGACTTGCCTCCTGGCAAGAAGGCCATTAGGACTAAGTGGGTATACAAGTTGAAGCGTAAGCCTGATGGTACAGTTGATAGGTATAAGGCTAGGCTTGTTGCAAAGGGTTATGCACAGGAAAGAGGCATTGATTTTGATGAGACCTTTGCACCTACATGTTGTATGACTACTATTCAGAGCATTTGTGCACTTGCAGCTCATCATGGTTGGAATGTACATAAGTTGGATATTAAAACAGCATTTCTGAATGATGACTTGCATGAAGAGGTGTATGTTTTTTAGCCCCGTGGCTTTGTGCAGAAAGGGCCCAGTTGTGCAGGTTAAAGAAGGCATTATATGGTTTAAAGCAAGCACCATGTGCTTGGTATGAGAAGATACATGCCTATCTGGTTGCACATGGTTTTGAGAAGAGTCCAACTAAAAGCACCTTATATGTTAAGTGTGCTAATGATGTGCTTCTGATCATTGTTGTCTATGTTGATGACATGCTGCTCACTGGTCCTATTGAGAAGCATATTGCTGATTTTAAGGCTGATTTGCATGCCTCATTTGAGATGTCTGATTTGGGGCATTTGCATCACTATTTGGGCATTCAATTTATGCAAGTTGATGGTGGAATGGCTTTGTGTCAAACGAAATATATTGACACATTATTGCAACATTTTGGCCTTGAAGACTATAAGCCTATTGCCACTCCTATGGAGACACATTTACGATTGAGTCTTCATGATGCTGGAGATGCATTCGATGTTGTTCTCTATCAGCAAGCTATTGGATGCTTGATTTACTTATGCATTACTCGGCCAAATATTTCTACAGGCATAGCAAACTAGCAAAATTCAAATGACCAAAGTGGGCATGCCAAAGATTTGCATCTAACAAAGCCTAAGAATCATGTATTGCACATGCTGAATCATTCACAGATGTTCATAGTCTATGAGCTTATACAACCCATGACACGAAATGCTAGAAGCAATAATGACATCACCATTTGACAGACCATGAACTATATATCTGTCATCAACAAATTTCACAACCAAGCCAATCTTGGTTAAAGCTAAAACTGGTAATAGATTCTTCTTGATCCCTGGCACAAATAAAGCATCCAACAATGTAAAAGAACCACCATCAATAGTAGTCAAAATTATCTTACCAAATCCCATGACAGGATAAGAGGAGTTGTTGGCACATGTGACAATATTCTTTGTAGGGGAAGGCTCAAGTGAAGTGAAGAAACTGCATTGCAAGGTAATATGTTTGGTTGCCCCACTATCAAAGTACCAAAAATTTGAGTCTATTGTAGATGTACACTGTTCATAAGAAGATGGTTCATAATTGCAAACAGTGGTAAATGCCCATTCTTCATTTTGCACAAGATTACTAGACTTTGTTTTGGATGTAGAGGCCTCTGCAACAACCATTCGAACCTCTTTCTTCCTTGCCTCTTTAGCAACCAATTTTGGATAGCTCTTTATGACATGATCATTTCCTTTACAGTATTTGCAAAACAATTTCTGCTTTTCTATTTTCTTCTCATCTCTGTCATCCTTCTTTAATTGTGCACAATTAGTAGAGTTTTGCTTACTAGTGGAAGAGCTCCATTTACCTTTGCCCTTTTGACTAGTTAGGAAAGCTTGATTTGCAACACACATAATGGACCTATTCTACCTAGACTGATCTTCCTGCAACAGAATAGAGACTAACTTCTCAAATGTTAAGGCATTTAGATTGCCTTTCATCATCAAATGAAGAGTAGAAGCAAAACTCTGATATGAGTTGAGAAGACCATTCAAAACAGTCTACACAAGTGAGCTGTCAAGTAAGACTTCATCAACAAAAATCAATTGTTTCTTCAAATCTTTGATCTTTGTCAGAAAATTTTCCATGGAAACTCCTTCATCAATGTGCTCACTCTCCAACTGTTTTCGGAGGTAAGCAACACGAGCCTCATTCCTTGCCACGTATAAAGTGGCTAGTGTATCCCAAGCATCCTTCACTATTCTGCAAGAGTGAATTTGTGAGGAATAATGGCACGTTTGATAGACAAGGCTATCAATGCATGTGCATGAGCATCTCTACCATCCAAACTAATTTGCTTTGTAGTAGGTGCAGTAGGAATTGCAACACAAACAGGAACATGAAGAATATCACTATCTTCAATGTTGTCTGCATCACCTTGAGAAAGCTCACCACCAACGAAAGTTTATGCTCCTAATTCCATGGATACTAGAACACCTCTTTCGATTGAAAAGTACTCTTAAGAGTTCTTGTAGGAAATACAAGAAGAGAAATGGTTGAAAGAGAAATGGGTGAAAGAGAAATGCATGCACCTAATCGGTTGATCCTAATATATTTCGATTGTGTTTTATAGGAACCTTTTGGTGTCTGTAAATAGGCAGTGCTTGAGCTACCTATGGGTCTCTCCATGCTAAAAGACAGTTCTAAATCACTTGTTTCCAAACTTAGTGTGTAGGGATAATCACTAAGTTGTTGTGCCCATGACCTAGCTATATGGTTGACACTATCTTCAGATGATCTGATGCTTTGTTTATCTTAGCCTCAATTTCTATCTGATCTAAGATTCATAAGCTTGTCTAGTAGTCCCAATTTTCCCCTTTCTATTGCTCAAAATCCTTTGGAGGCCCCATGGATTCCTAGTCCCACTTGAAGGTCAACTTCAAATTAGCCTATCTCACTATAGAGCAAAAAAATGAACTTTCGATGAAAGAGTTATGTCAAATCAGGCACTTGGGGGTCAAAACAGGCAAAGAGGATCTCTCAGGGGATACTTCAGAGCAAACGATACACGATACCTAAGCTATACAATACATGATACTTGTACTTACACGATACATGATATTTGAATCTTCATGATACAATAATTGAGAGCAAACCATACATGATACTTGGTCTTATGATACGATACTTGTCTTTAGGTGATATTGCGATATGAAAACTTGATCGATCACGATACTTGGACCTTTAGTGAAGTCCAAATTTAAAAATTTTGTGGATATAGGAACCTTATGCCCTCCTTGTCACCTCTATGTGCCTGTGGATGTCAAATCTCTATGCAATCTTACGATACCACACTCACAATACCTATTGTAGGTCGTTTCATGCCGTGCATTTGATCAGTCAAATGTTTAGTGTAATGAGAGCACAATGCTCATCTTCCTATGTATTTATTCTATATTTTCAATGCTAAACTCTCTCTAGGCTCCCCACTCACAACCACAAATGAAAAAAAATGAGGTGCAAATAGTGAGTATACAGTGAAAAAATGAAAAATTCATACTAGGATGAAGATGGGAGAAGATGGTGATGATGATGGAGGTGAGAAAAAAAATCAGAAACTTAATAGAAAATGACTATTTTTTATCTTCCAACATTGCAAATCTACATCTTACAATCATATCCTCGTCCTCAAAGCTCTCTCTCTGGCAATGGCACCAAATTTGGTATCACTCTAGCATAATGGTGAGTACCAACATGAAGAGATCCACCTCATAATTGTCAATCTCTGGAGACATGAGGACTAGTATTATGACCATGAGCAAGCGAAGGCACAATTTTGCGTGAGTGAGAAGCACACTATCATGCACACACATACGCACACATGCACACAAGGCAAGAACAAAGAGAGAAACAATGGAGTGCTTTCAATTACACAAGAAATCTATTACAAAAGCTTCAATCTCTAACAAGACAACCTAAAAAATGAGCTCTCTAGCTCTTTTTATAGTTCTTTGACTAGTTTTGGCCTTGTTTAAACGTAGAGTCCAACCTAGTTAAAACTTAGGTTCTAGGGCTTATTTGAGGGCTCAAACAGAATCTAAAAATTATGAAAATTGGTACAAAGATGCTTCTAATACTTCTCAAGCTTGAGTACTTCTTGGCTTTAACAAAATGGAGTTACAAAAATGTGAAATGATATTTACAATGCTTTTTAATGATCAAAATCATTGTTTTTATAGGGATTTCTTATGAAAATTGGACATATACTTCTTGGAGCTCCCTACATGCTCCTTCTTGTGTGTCCACTTCTTTGATGTGTTCTCACAACTTGTGCTTGACCTTGAGTGTCAACAATGACCTATCTACATGATCAAGGACTCAAAACAAGAAATGCAAATCCTTCTTTGTTCGTCAAGAAGATTTTTATAAAATGTTATCTATTTATGTGTGTATGTAGATGACATAATTGTGATACGTGATGACATGAATGGGATAGAAAGGATCAAAAGGCATATGCAAGAAGAGTTCAAGATTATTGATCTTGAAGAACTCACATTCTTCTTAGGTATGCATGTCGATGTACTTGACTCAAAGAAGGTATATTTAGGACCTACTTCTTAAATTTAAGATGGATAATGCAAAGCCTACAAGAACACCCATGGAAATGAATCATAAACTAAGTTTTTATGAAGATGAACATATTGAAGATACAAAAGAGTATCAAAGTTTGGTAGGTAGCTTAATCTATGCTACAATTATGAGGGCAGATATCTCATATAGCATAGGAGTGCAAAGTCAGTTCATGCACTCTCCAAGAAAGCCACATATGGATGCAGCTAAGAGATTACGCAAGTACCTCAAAGGAACCATTAATTAAGTTACATTACATTCTTATACATCAGATTTGGATCTCAAGTTATACTCAGATGTAGATTGGGTAGGATTCGAGGGTGATAGGATAAGCACATCACGATTTCTAGTTTTTGCAAGATCTAAGCTTGCGTCTTGGAGTTCCAAGAAGCAACCTATTGTTGCAATATCCTTAACTCAAGTTGAATATAGAGGATTGGCCATAGCAACTCAAGAATCCATATGGTTAAAGGGGTTATATGCAGACTTGGGACTTCTGAACACCAAACCTCGCATATTTGGAGATAGCATGAGCTCAATGCATTTAGCAGCAAACCCTCTATACCATATAAGAACTAAACATATAGAAGTTCACTATCACTTCATTAGGGAGAAGCTTTTGGCAAAAGAATTTGACATTGCATTTGTTCCAACAGAAAAGCAAGTGGAAGATATGATGACTAAAGCGCTTGATGGAGTTAAACTTTGTAGGTTCAAATCAATTGTAGGGATTCAAATCATCAAAGATTGAAGAATCAAGAATGCTTTAGCTTGAGGGGGAGCTGTTAGAATAATCGACCTTGCACCATGCTTGAATGAAGATTTGATTTAGATCAAGTCATTACTTGGAGGAAACCTTAGTGTTATTGTATTCCATGAGAATTATTTTATCCATGTAAAGATCCATAACTGTTTGTGGATATTAGAACTTTGTTCTTGTTAAAGAAGAAATATGGCAAACTCAAAATGCACGAGCTATGAGGTTGGTGATCAACCAACTACCAAAATCAAATTTTTTGAAGCTTGATTCTCTATTTCCTAGATTGTAGGAGAAGAGAGCTTAACCATAACAACTAATCCCACGAATCATTTTCAATTCAAATTACTTGTAAAATTTGTGGAATCTACAAGGAGTTTATATAGAGACTCAAAAGAACTTGTGTAATATGGTTAGATGAATATAGAGTTACTTTCATCTTCATCTTGCTTTTTCGTCACTTTCCTACATCATCTTCTCAAAAGTATGCTAACTTATAGAGATTGGTTCTCACTCCTCATAGGTCCAATGCTTATAACTAAGGATGCAGTGGAAAGATATTAGTATCTACTCTATGTGTTTGAAGATTCATAGCATTTGGTTGCATAGATTGTGAGAAACAAAATTGTTAAGCTTTCAGGGCATTCTCTACACATCCCTAAAAAGTCCAAAGACATCCAATAAATGTTGAGCTTATGATTGGAACATTTCTTGATTATAAATTTGATTCTTGTGCATATTAGCTACTTAAGTCTATAAGCCACCACTCTCCAAGAGGAATTTGGCCAATTAGAATCACGTTGAGAGCACTGAGCTTTAGAATTTGCATATTCCAACCAAAATGGTAAGTTCTTGTAGTTGTTCATGTGCAAGTTATCTGTTTTGGATCAATTGTTTCTCAATGATCTTCCAAAGCACATATGTTGTTTTGTTGCATCATCTTGAAGCTTAGAAGGTATTAAAGTGCACAATAGCTAAAGGGTGGGCCCTGTGCTGGTTAGCTAGACCAAACTTCAACATCTTCAAGCACATATTTCTACTAATCTTCATTTCATCAAGCATTGACATGGATTTCATAGACAAAACATGTTCCCAACAATTTACTGATTTCTTCCTTAATTTTTTATGAGTAGATTTCATTGAAGGTGTATGATCTCTTTTTTGAGGGATTGGCATCTAGGGCCATAGATATGCAATGCACATGGATGGTTGGATACGTGCAATTTAGATCTTTATAGCTCTAGCTGAAAAACATATTGATATTCCTTTAATAGCACAATGATACCTTCTTCCTCACTTGGAGATAAATCATTCACCATATGAAAGCACAATTCCTCTAGTTCTTCTATTGTGATTACTATTTTCTTTGCATCTTGTATAATATCATACACCTCCCCTTGTGTGATCTCTCATTTGTCTCTAACCATCACAACCGTCCATTGTTGACTTGATACCTTTTGAAATGTCTTGGTATGTCAATTTTCATTTTTGTCTATTCAACTCAATTGTGTCTTTGACTATGACATTCATCATTTTGCCTTATATATACAAAATAAGTTCTATTTCCCTTTTCCTAATCGTATGATAGTCCTTAAGACTCATCCCTTGAATATATTCCTCTTCCATCTCATAAGGTTTGACTAGACCTAAGCTTTCACACTCCTCCTCCTCCTCTCAATTAGATGGTTTCTCAGTCCTTTCCTTCATTTCTTCTCTAACTTGATCCAATCACATGGTAGATGGGATTCTTGGTGGATGGTGTTCAAGAGTCATATCATAAACAAACCATACAATTCCTTATCACAGAAAATCATTCACTGTTGATCATTCAATACAACTTCCATTGTTCCCGAGATGTAAGTCCATCCAAAGAGGTCAAAATCCTCCTCTCTTAGTTATGAAGCATATGTACTCAGGATCTTCCACTGACATATCATGAATTTCTTTTAAATTAATCTCATGTACCTTTCACATCCATAAGTGGGTATCAACATGAATCCATGAGGGATGGTTGTGATCATCCTTGTGTGAAGAATATCCATCCCAACCATTGTGAATGGCATTCCATTGAAGAGGTGATACACCAAGGAATGACCACATGAGTAAATGTTTCGAGTTTACTCTTGTGGTCATTCCTAGGTGTTACACAATGGGGTAGTCACATAAAAGTTTTCAAGTTTTCCTAAAACATTTTTGTAGAAAAAGAGAGTTGTACATAGTTGTAGAGTAGTTTTCTTTGTAAAAGAGAAGAGTCTTCCCTTAAAAATCTGCAAGAGAGGAACTAATTTAGAGTAGGATCTTTTATTTTTCTAAGAAGTTTGAAATTAAAAAGGAATGGTATTTAAGAAAATCCTATAAAAAGTCAAGTACCTCATTTTTAAAGTTTCTTTTATTGAGTTTGTTAAAGTCTTCTTGCAAAACTCATTATTTGTTTTTCCAGCCATTTGGATTTAGTTTAGTTCTTGATTGTGGGTGTGTAACACTAGTTTTAGAAATATGTTATCTACCAAGATCACATCATTTTGAAGTGTTTTTACATGATTGTTTAGGTGATTGAAAATAGAGAAGAAGGACCTATGCAAGTTTATGAGCTCTTTAGAGGGCCATATACCTACTTTTTTGTATTTTCACCAATTTAAGGTTGTAATAGTCAATGAGAGCTTCAAAAGAGCAAAAACATTGAATATACATGCACCTTTGGAAGCATCAGATAAAGCTACACCTTTGGAAGCATCAGATATGCATGTGCATCAAGTATTAACGAGCTTGGAACCATTGGATGTTCACGTATCCTACTTCACCATCTATACACTACTTTTATCTTGGAGAAGATTGTGCTTATGATCATGTTCTTATGTATTTGACCATCACGATTGCTAGGGGAGGAGTGGAGTCTTCTACTTTGCAACCTCTCTTCTGAGCATCCTCGTGCAATATCATCCATCTTGGAAGGATTGTGAAACTTGGGACTTGATCTTGTGGACTTGGTGAACTACATCATGTGTGGGTCTTCTTGGAGTCTATCACGAAGATGTGCTTGCATTACTCTACTTGAAAGCCATCCATCCCATCTACTTATGCCACCAATTGCAACTAGGTTGAAGCCTATGCTTCACAGATGGATAGAATAGAAGTGTGAATGAGCATGACCAACACTATGAGCCAACACTTTTTGGTACTGTTTCTGGGGAGAGCAAGGATCATGCCTAGGTAACTTATGTGATGGGCACTGCAATCATGCAAGAGCATCACTCGGCAAGATTACAAAATTTTGGGTGAAAGATGGCACTTCATCTCTTCAATCAAAGAGCTAGTGGAACATTGTTCTTACCTCTTAAGATGAAATTTGTGCGATCACAAGTAGTTTGCATAGATATATGTGACTAACAATATAGATTGTAGGAAGTGTGACTTTCTCCTTTTTGTACTTTGTTTCATTTCTTTATTCCATTTTTTCAGGTTCCTCTACAATCGGGTGTATGCCTCAAGGCTAGTTCTTGGCAATAGCAAAGCCTCATATAGTAGAGCATTGCTTAGTAGAGCATCACCTATTGGGGCACTAGCTAGTGGAGAATCACCTAGCATAGCATCAGCTATGCTAGGTGATAGACTATCCAAGTGTTTTGGAAGCATCAAATAAGATAGATCATCAATGAGAGACCTCAAAGATAGAGACTAAAGGATCATTGAGTAAAAGATGAGCAGTTAGCCAAGAGCCTTGAAAGTATTGGCTAACATAAGGAGCCTCGTTTATCGTCCTATTTTGGAGAAGTTTAGTGAATTTGGGTGATACTATCACTCTACCCCAATCAATAATTTGCTCCTAAATTGAGATACAGGAATTCTAAGATGGTTTGACAATCTATGCTAGATAATCCTGCCCCATTGGGGCTCATTGGGTTGTATGGATGTTAGCAAAAGCAACTCTATGGTCCCAACTCAATTCTGATCACTAGTCGATGGTTCAAGTGTATGGGTAGGGGCTATGTGACTACTTCCCACTAATGGAAGATGACTTTTGATGGAATTTCAATGACATAATGTTTTACCCAATCTCAAATGCATGTAGAAACAATGAAAATCAAATGGGTCTCAATCCTTTGGGAGGGGAATGTGTGTGTGCATGTTTCTTTTCAATCAAAAGAAAATACACACCATTCAGCCGATCTTTCGAATGGAAAAATGATGCCACATTGTGACGTGCTCAACACAACTTTTAAAGTGAAACAAATATTATAAACAATCCTATCCAATTGGATACAATCAATCAAAGAAATATTTATCCCCCTTTTACTAACATCTCAATATTTGAGAATGCAATACTATATGCCCTTTTCTTTCTTGGTGCTTGAATGTTATTTGACTGTTCTTTTAATGTGTGTATGCAAAGCCCATATCTTATGGTTTAAAAGAAGAAAGATGAATGAAAGGAAGACAAAGGGAAAAGTAAGGTTATTATTGAGGTTGAGATATGGAATTTTAGGGTATGGAAAGGAGGTTAGGGTTATGACTACTAAAAATGAAGTGGTTCTTGGTTAATTCTTACTTCTCCATTCAAGAAGTTATACATAGTTCCAAGTATTTGCACTAAGACTTTAGGGAGTGGCCTTGCTTCATGAGGCCCTAGGTAGATGTCCTTGTAGAGCTAGAGGGCCTAAGAAGTGTACACACAAGGGAATTATTTGTGTTCCCTTTTAGGTAAGAAAGGAATGCACATGAAACTCCTCTTTTGTGGAAGTTCAATGGAGCCCCTTTGTGCACCTTCCATACCCACACCAACACTTAAAATTAGTCTTGTCAATATTTCCCTTAGGTTCTTCAACCTTACTCCCAAATTTAGTCCAAAAGTGATCTATGGGTGAATCACCTAAGCACTTCCAAATTCCTTTCAAACAACCCTCAAACATTGATCCTTCTACATCTAGTTCTCTTCAAAGTCCTTAACCTTCAACCCTCATATGATGTTCTCTTCTAGGTGCTAGCCAATGCTTGATCATTAATTATTTTTTAGGACTTTGGATACAAACCAACTTTAACAATCTTCTACAATCTCTTCTCACAAGTTACGCAACACAAGTTGAATCACATCAATCCAATATTCCTAGCTCAAGATATGAGCAAAACATTGGTCAAGGGTAGAGTTTCTTTGCCAATATACCTAGCTCAAGATATGAGCAAAGTACTAGTTAAGGGTAGATTTTCTTTATTGATAAGAAATAGAGAATGTTTTTACGGACATGCAATGTGAGTGAGCTTTTGCAACCTTCTAAAAATTGTAGAGCTTTTTACGAGCTACACAATCCAAGTTCAAATGTGACAATCTCATATCCCTATCTCAAATTATGAGCAAATCATGGACAATGCTCTAAAGCACGATGTTATGTGATGCTCCAAAAGAGGACGCTATGCAATGCTCCAAAGGACACTTGTGATGCTCCGAAAAGGTATGCTATGTGATGCTCCAAAAGAAGATGCTAGGTGAATCTCCAAATGCTACAAAAGAGGATGCTATGAGGTGCTCCAAAAGAGTATCTTACGTGATGCTTCCTTAGTGACCCAACTTTAGCAAGGCTATCCAATGGTCCAATTTAAATGAAGGTATTGGATCCTCTTTGTTCTAGTCAATGCTCTATGCTTTCTGATGCTCCTTGATCTAGTTGATGCTCTATGCTATTTGATGGTCCTTGTTGGACTTCTTTGATAGCCTACCTTTAGCAAAGTTATTGTAGCCAATCCTCCATGACCTAGTTCATGATCTATGCTATCTGATGCTCCTTGAGCTATTCGATGCTTTATGCTATTTGATGTGCTATGTGATGTTCCAGAGGAGCATAGGAGATACTCCAAAAGAAGATGCTACGCGACACTCAAAAAGAACATGCCATGCAATGATCCAAAAGATGATGATTTGTGATTTTCCAAAAGAGGATGCTACGTGATGCTCCAAAAGAGGATGCTATGTGATGCTCCAAAAGAGGATGCTATCCGATGCTCTAGATGAGGGTAATATGCCATTCTCCAAAAGAAGATGCTATGCGATGCTCCAAAAGAGGATGCTTGGCAATGCTTCCTTAATGGCGTACCTTTAACATGATATCCAATGGTCCAATTTAAATGAAGGTAGTCGATCCTCCTTGTGTTTGTCGATGCTCTATGCTATCATATGCTCCTTGAGCTAGTCAATGGTTTATGCTATCTAATGCTCCTTGAGCTAATTGATGCTCTATGATACCTGATACATCATGTTTTTGTTAGATTTTCAATGTGAACCAAATTTTGCAATCCTGTTTATTATAGCTGTTCTTATAAGCTACACAAAACAATTTAAATTGATTCAATATGGTATTCTTGGCTCAAGATATGAGAAAAATATTGCTTGGGGGTAGAGTTTCTTTCTTGATACACAATAGATCATGTTTTTTATGGACCTCCGATGTGAAGCAATTTTCACAAGATCAACAATTCTTCTTACAAGCTATGCAGCCCAAGTTGAATTGTGTAAAAATATTGCTTGGGGGTAGAGTTTCTTTCTTGATACACAATAGATCATGTTTTTTATGGACCTCCGATGTGAAGCAATTTTCACAAGATCAACAATTCTTCTTACAAGCTATGCAGCCCAAGTTGAATTGTGTCAATCTGATATTCCTTGCTCAAGATATGAGCAAAATATTGATCGGAGGTAGAGTTTCTTTCTTGATAGATGATAGGACTTGTTTTTGATGGACTTCCAATGTGGATCACCTTTTGCAATCTGTTACAAATTGTAGAACTTCTTACAAGCTACAAAATCAAAGTTGGATTGCATTCATTCTAATAATCGAATGCCCTTCTTGTATACATCTAGTTAGATGGTCTCAAAAAGTTTCTAGGCTAGAAAAACCTAACTTCCTGAAAATTCATCCACATCTAATAGTCAAATTTTGTAATGAACATTACGAGGATAAAAAAGAAACTATAAACATTTTCAAAGTAGACCTGGAACATACAAATGCGAAGGGAGAACTAATAATTATGGAATTAATGGTTGATGAAGATTTACCTAAAATTCTATCCATGCCACTAGAACGAATGGATTGTTGGAGTTAGACGTCTGCAGAAGCACGCAAACAACACAAGGAAGAAGAAGAAGCTTGGAGCACAACACACAATACTGAATGTATTACTAGAGAATGTACAAAGATAAGTATTGTACAAAGAGAATGTACAATACTGAATGTATTACTAGAGAATGTAGCCCATTAGGGCAATAGGCGTATATACACGCAGGGGGAAAAAAACCTCCTAAAGAGGAAAAAAAGTGCCCCGGCGGTCCTAATGTGTTCACACACATCACTACCTAAATATATCAACAAATCCCCCCTGGGAGTGATGCGGTGAACAAGGAGCTGGTACTCATGTATAAGGAAGTGCCAAACTATGTGGAAATCACTCCACAAAAGGAATTAAGCCCAAAGCTTTGCAGAAAGCTTCAAACTTCTCCCTAGGCAGAGCCTTCATGAAAAGGTCTGCAATGTTCTCCTGCGTGGGCACATATGCCAAGCTGATCTCCCCAACAGAGAACCTCTCCCTGACATAGTGATAATGCACCTCAATGTGCTTAGTGTGAGCATGGAACACAGGGTTCCTCTCAACTGGCAATGCACTCTGACTGTCAGGGAAGATGGTGGTGGCAGAAGACTGGCCAACACCCAAATCAGCCATAAGGCCTCTGAGCCACACACACTCAACAATCGATGTGAAAGCTACCCTATACTCAGCCTTAGAACTGGAAGTGGCCATAGTAGGCTGCTTCTTGCTCAACCAAGATATACATGAGCTACCAAGCATGAAGCAAAAACCACTGGTGGACACACGAGTGTCATAGCAACCAGCCCAATCTGAGTCAGAAAAAGCATGCAAATCTGGCAGTAATGATCCCCCCTTGGGATAAAACAACCCAAGTAGCCGAGTACCACTCAAGTAGCGAAAGATGCGCTTAACCGCCTTCCAATGTGTGACTCCTGGGCAATGCATAAACCTGCTCATCTGTGAGACAACAAACTGAATATCTGGCCGAGTAATCAATAAGTAAATCAAGCATCCAATAGCCTGCTGATAGAGAACAACATCAAATGCATCCCCAGCATCATGAAGAATCAATCGTAAACCTGTCTCCATAGGAGTGGCAATAGGCTTACAGTCTTCAAGGCCAAAACGCTGCAATAATGTGTCAATATATTTCGTTTGACACAAAGCCATTCCACCATCAACTTGCATAAACTGAATGCCTAAATAGTGATGCAAATGCCCCAAATCAGACATCTCAAATGAGGCATGCAAATCAGCCTTGAAATTAGCAATATGCTTCTCAATAGGACCAGTGAGCAGCATGTCGTCAACATAGACAACAATGATCATAAGCACATCATTAGCACGCTTAACATATAAGGTGCTTTCAGTTGGACTGTTCTCAAAACCATGTGCAATCAGATAGGCATGTATCTTCTCATACCAAGCACGTGGTGCTTGCTTTAAACCATATAATGCCTTCTTTAACTTGCACACCTGGTTTTCATGCCCTTTCTGCACAAAGCCACGGGGCTGAAAAACATACACTTCTTCATGCAAGTCACCATTCAGAAATGTTGTTTTAATGTCCAACTGATGTACATTCCAACCATGATGGGCTGCAAGTGCACGAATACTCCGAACAGTAGTCATACGGCATGTAGGTGCAAAGGTCTCATCAAAATCAATGCCTCTTTCCTACGCATAACCCTTTGCAACAAGCCTAGCCTTATACCTGTCAACTATACCATCAAGTTTACGCTTTAGCTTGTATACCCACTTAGTCCCAATGGCCTTCTTGCCAGAAGGCAAGTCACATAAAGACCATGTACCATTCTTCATTATAGCATCATATTCAGATTGCATAGCAGTCATCCAATTTTGTGAATTCTGTGCTTCATCAAAAGAAACAGGCTCATTCTCATCACAGAGACTAGATGCAGCCATAGGATAGCAATCTGATGCAAAGGAGGCACTATGAGAGCTTGAACGAGTACAATATGACAAAGGTTCATCTAATTTGCTATCACGTAAAGTCTGCACCAGCCATTTTGGCATAGTTTTTGCCTGCACAATATCAGCTCTCTCATCAACAAGTGCATCATGTAAATCTGCATCAGAAATGGAATGATCTGCATCATCATATGAAACCTGCAAAGGCTGAGAAGTTGCCTCATTAGGACCAACACTAGACTGTCCACCTGTAAAAAGAGGCATCAAAGTATCATACATGTCTTTGGAGCTAAGAGATGTCTCCTTAGTACATGAAAGCAATGGCTGAATAGCATCTTCCACAAAGACAACATCACGGCTAACCAGAATGCGTTTAGTCTGTGGATGATACAGACGATAGCCTTTACTTTCAGAACTGTAACCAACAAAAATACATTTTACTGCCTTATCATCCAATTTTCTGCGATGTTGTTCAGGCACTAGTGCATATGCCAAACAACCAAAAACACGCAGATGAGCAACAGATGGCTTGCGGTCATGCCAAGCCTCATATGGAGTGATAGACTAAAGCGCTTTAGTGGGACACCTGTTCAGTACATATGTTGCACACATGACAGCCTCAAGCGAGAAACTATGTGGTAAAGCCTGAGTTTTGACCATGCACCTCGCCATCTCCATGAGTGACCTGTTCTTTCATTCAGCAACTCCATTCTATTGAGGTGTATATGGCACTGTACACTGGTGTTTTATCCCATGTTCAGCCAGAAATGCATTAAAATCAGAAGACATATATTCCCCCCCTCGATCAAAACGGAGGGTGCCCATTTTACATGCTGACAGATTTTCAGCCAAAACCAAAAACTGTTTAAAGCACATGAACACTTCGGACTTTGCCTTCAATGGATATACCCATGCATGCCTGGAAAAATCATCAATGAAAGTCACGAAGTAAAGATAGTTTCCAAAAGAAGGTGTTTGCATAGGACCACAGACATCACTATGTACAAGCTGCAATTTCTGTGTAGCCCGAACTGAACCATCTTTTGGAAAGGAGGAACGGTGCATTTTGCCCAAAATACAGCCTTCACATACATGTTTTCTAGGTGCCTCAAGCTTGGGCAAAGAAGACACCATATCAGATTTCTGCAGGCATAGAAAACTAGCAAAATTCAGATGACCAAAGCGTGCATGCCAAAGCTTTGCATCTTACATAGCCTGAGAATCATGAACTGCATATGCCGAATCATTAACAGATCTTTCATAGTCAATGAGCTTATACAGCCCACGACATAAAATGCCAGAAGCAATAATCACATCGCCATTTGATAGATCATGAACAGTACACCTGTCATCAACAAATTTCACAACCAGGCCAATCTTGGCTAATGCAAAAACTGATAACAGGTTCTTTTTGATCCCTGGCACAAATAAAGCATCTGACAAAGTGAAAGAACTACCATCAGTAGTAGTCAAAATGATCTTACCAACTCCCATAACAGGATAAGAGGAGTTGTTGGTGCATGTAACAGTATTCCTTGTAGGGGCAGGATCGAGTGAAGAGAAGAAACTACGCTGCGAGGTAATATGTTTGGTCGCCCCACTGTCAAAATACCAAACATCTAAGTGTACTGCAGACATGCACTGCTCATCAGAAGATGGGTCAAAACTGCAGATAGTAGTAAACGCGCATTCTTCTTCCTGCACAAGATTTGCAGACTCTGTTTTTGGTGTAGAGGCCTCTGCAACAACCATTCCAACCTCTTTCTTCTTTGCCTCTTTAGCAGCCAGTTTTGGACAGTTCTTTATGATATGATCATTACCTTTACAATACTTACAAAACAATTTTTGCTTTTCTGATTTCTTCTCATCTTTATCTTCCTTCTTCGAATATGCAAAATTAGCAGATTTCTGCTTACTAGTTGAAGAGCTCCATTTTCCTTTGCCCTTCTGACTAGCTAGGAAAGCTTGATCTGCAACTCGCATAATGGACATGTTCTGCCTGGACTGATCTTCCTGCAATAGAACAGAGACTAACTCCTCAAATGATAAGGCATTCAGATTGCCTTTCATCATCAAACGAAGAGTAGAAGCAAAACTTTGATATGAATCAGGAAGACCATTCAGAATGGTCTGCACAAGTGAGCTATCTGGTATAACCTCATGAGCAGAAATCAATTGTTCTTTCAAGTCTTTGATCTTTGTTAGGAAACTGTCCATAGAATCACCTTCATTCATGTGCTCACTCTCCAACTGTTTTCGGAGGTAAGCAACACGAGCCTCATTCCTAGCTTGTTGCAATGTGGTAAGTGTATCCCAAGCATCCTTAGCTGTTCTGCAAGAGCGAATATGAGGAGTAATGGCACGTTTGACAGACAAAGCTATCAATGCATGTGCCTGGGCATCTCTGCCATCCCAACGAATTTGCTCTGCAGTAGGTGCAACAGAAACAGAAGCACGAACAGAAATCTGCACAACATCATAATTGACACCATCTTCATCAGCTCAAGCACCTGTATTTGCAGTACCTGTTGTTACAGGTGTAACAGGACGTCTTTCAACACCCTGCACAATGTTCCACAATCCTTTTGCAACCAATACATGTCGCATCATATAAGCCCATAATGGGTAGTTGGTACCATCCAACTTATCCTCAACAACCAACATACAGAATACATCACTGCTTTCAACCATGGCCGGTGACTAAAATACCTTGATGCCAAAAATTGACTGTATCTCAAAAAGTTGAACAGAACTACCTAGACGAGTTCTGCTAGACCTGTAGCAGACTTTGAGACGCTTAAACTGGCGAACAGAAATTGGTATATACCTTTGGCACAAAAAGATGAAATAGCCTGCACAAGCACTGCAATAGTGCGTTCAGAGGTCGAAACGAGCTCAGATCGCGATTTCGGCACGCTGAGTTTTCTTAGCAAAATTCATGCAATTCTGAGACTGCAAATGGAGGAGTGTCAACGGCACCCTAGATGAAGTGACGACCTGCTCTGATACCAATTGTTGGAGTTAGATGTCTGCGGAAGCATGCAAACAACACAAGGAAGAAGAAGAAGCTCGGAGCACAACACGAATGTATTACTAGAGAATGTACAAAGATAAGTAGCCCATTAGGGCAATAGGCGTATATACAAGCCGGGGGAAAAAAACCTCCTAAAGAGGGAAAAAAGTGCCCCGGCGGTCCTAGTGTGTTCACATACATCACTACCTAAATATATCAACATGGATTTAGTAGGCATGCGTGTAATTCAATTTTTGAAGCCAAAACCTTCATGGAAGGCTATCTACTTGGAGAGGAGTACTCAAAAGAAATATTGGACGAACAATGTGACTACACCCCCTTGCCAAGAGTATGTGTCTTAAAGCAAGTATATCAGTGCTTTGTTTGTCTAAAATCAAAGACAAAGCAGACAATTCCTCTTGGAAAATCACCAAGCCTAAGAGGTCCTTTTTTGGTCTTGACTCATAACATTCTAGTGCTAATTTAGGAAGTGACGGATCCAATAGGCCAAACACTATGCATATGCTTATAGTTAGTAGGAATCCTTTTGAGGTTCCATTAGACAACCCTAATGATGAAGTAAACTTGAGATTTTTGGGGGTGCCTCTAGATTGATTCCAAGTGAGAGTGCCACTGCAAGAGCAATAGCTTCATGAAGTAGCTATATACAAACAAGTAAATGAGAAATTTAGTCCTCAATTGGTGAATCCTATGCCTATAATATAGGACCCAAGATGTCGCCATCAACCATCCCAAGTGGCAAAGTGAATGAAAATTTGTTATGGTAGGTCAACTAGTCCTTATGATCAGGTTGTTGAATTCAAACAAGTCTTGATAGGGAAACAAGTCACAAACCTTTTCACAATCAAGAGCTTGCAAGGCTTGTTTTGGATCAACAACCACCTCCACCTCCACCTCCAAAGGTTTTGAGTCAATCATATGGAGGAAAACACAGAGGGGGTTATCATCCCAATAGAGCCAACAATGGTAGATACTAGCCCTAGATATTTAGAAACATATCCAAAAGATAGAAATGTATATCCAGAAGACACTAACACTAAGGATAAATGCTATCAAGAAGAAGCCTACTATCCTATAGGCATTAACAATAATCCCACTTAGAATAATCAATTGAGTGCATGCATCTATTATGTGGAGAAAAGATCCATCCAAAGACAACAGTGCACTAAAGGTCACTCACTCTGAAAGGTTCATGCCACACATGTGGTAGTGACCACCTCCTAAACAGAATACTGGTTTATTCTCCGAAAGGCAATATTGTTCATCCTCTAGTTGGACCCAAAATTTCATGTGTCCTTTCCTGAATGTAATTATTTTGACATCCGAGTTTTGTCGTACCTTGGCATTATACAACCAAGGTCTTCCTAGTAATAAATTATAATCCAAATTCATATAACTTCAATCACAACAAAGGTAATGGGGAATACCATGTGTGAAATTACGATTGGGATGTCTTTAATAAGTCCCACTGGCTACACTCACGATTGGTCAACCATTCACACAAAGAATCAGTTCCAACAGGGCCCCCAACGCTAGTTGAATCTGTGAATTATGTAATAGGTGCTTGACCTTGTTTTTGTAGGGATTTCTTCTGAAAATTTGACATATACTTCTTGGAGTTCCCTACACACTCCCTCTTCTTGTGTGTCCGCTTCTTTGATGCATTCTTGTGCCTTGTGCTTGACCTTGAGTGTCAACACTCCCTGCCCTTTTCGAGTCTGTCATCCCTAACAGACCCTTGTTGGAGTGGGTGTTCCATGTAGTACTTTGAGAGGTAGTGTTCATCATGTATCAACACGAGCGGCCTATCTTCCACATGTAATAGGGTAAGTTGTCTTGTTATTCATTTTTTCACTGCTAGCCTTTGCAAGTTTTAGTCCCTTTGCATGTACTTCTTCCTTGGATTCCAGCATGAAGGTGTATTTTTGGACTATCAAAATTTGTGAGTTACTCAAAAGAGGTTGTCCCTATTGATTTTGAGCAGCGATTGGCTGTGAATTGCTTCATAAGTAGTGATGTTGTAATCTTGATGTCCTTTGGATCTTTCAATGTGGCTTTTATAGTTATCATTCCAAGTACTCATGTCCCATAATGAAAGATGGGTAAGTGTGTTAGTGTATGGGTTGAAGAAAATATGTGCCTTGTGCACGACCTTGTAATGTAGCCCTATGCATGCTTACTTGGGGAATGCATGGTAAGAAGTATGGTGCAAAAAATTGGATCTTGAGCTAAGTGCTCAAGGGTATGCTGACAAAGAGGTTTCCTAATCTATCAAGGTTATGGTTTTGTCCGAGCAGGTGATGCTTACCATGGTGAAAGGTCCGTCAATATTCATCTCTTCGTGTTGTACTCCCATCACGGTGATTGACCATTGGCTTGTCTTTCGTTGTTGATGAATGCCGTTGTTGATGGTTCACTGAGGAGTTTCTTTGAGTGCATGGTCCTGAAGATGGGGAAAGATGGTGGTGGTGATGATGATGATGATGATGATGAAGGGGGAGAAAAACTCAGAACTGAAAAAAATGCCTATTTCATTTACCTTCCAACATCGCTACTCTATGTCTTATCATCGCATGCTCGTCCTTGAAGCTCTCTCCCCAGCAATGGTGCCAAATTTGGTGACACTTTAGCACAATGGTAAGTACCAACGTGAGGAGATTCACCTCATAAATGTCAATCCGGATTGGTATGAAGAACAAGAGCAAGTGAAGGCACAAGTGCATGAGTGAGAAGCACACATGCATGCATGCACATACACACATGCGCACACAAGGTATGAGCAAATAGTGGAACAATGGAAGGTCTTTGATTACAAAAGAAGTCTCTTACAAAAGCTCCAATCTCTAACAAGCTAACCTAAAAAATGAGCTCTCTAGATCTTTTTATAGTTCTTTTACTAGTTTTGGCCTTGTCCAGACCTAGTGTCCAACCTGATTAAAAATTAGGCTCTAGGGCTTACTTGAGGGCTCAACTTGAGTCTAAAAACTCGACTCTAAAAATTATGAAAATTGGTAGGTAGATACTTCTAATACTCCTTTATCTCGAGGACTCCTAAGCTTGAACAAAATGAAGTTGCAAAAATGTGAAATGGTATTTACAATGGTTCTTAGTGATAAAAATCATTGTTTTTATAAGGATTTCTTCTGAAAATTTGACATATACTTCTTGGAGCTCCCTACATGCTCCCTCTTCTTGTACGTCTGCTTCTTTGATGCATTGTCATGCCTTGTACTTGACCTTCAATGTCAACACTCCCCATGAGGCATTTTTGACATATGATAATCTCTAATGTATGTGTTTACTTTTTTGATTGCGAGCTTGAAATCAAAATCCATTAATAATAGGAATCAAGTGATTAGCATTCCTATGTTGCAAAGTTTGTTGACCAAGTACAACAAGGCTTGATGATTGACAAAAAAAGTTGAATTTGTTGTCTAGGAGGTAATGTTGGAATCTTTTTACTGCATAGACCATCCCTAGTCCTTCCCTTTCCGTACTTCTGTAATTTCTTTTTGCTTGGTTTAATTGTCTGCTTGCATATGCAATATTGTTGGGAGCTCTAACTACTTGTTGACGTCTAACTGCTTATCATCAACTGTTGAGCTCTTGTACTACTTGTTGACGCGGCAAGTGAGCTTGACTAGCTAAAGCTCAACTTCGGAATTCACCACGCCACAAGAACTAAGCTAGAGTGATATTAGAACACCTCTATAATCATCAGTGATGTAAGGAAGTAATACCTGAGCTTCCTTTAGTAAATGAACACTATATGAAGTTTGAAGAAAAAACTTCACCAGCTCTGAATGCCTTTACGGTCAGACTTAGTATTGTGTGTACATGTCCCGTTTCACAAAACTCTTTGATCAATTTATAGTTGAGACTACTGGCTTCAAGTTGAGCTATCTCTCATGAAAAACTTTACACTATGTTGCGAGATCTAACTTGTCTGAGAAAACTGTAACTGTTAACTAACTTTCACAGTAACATGAAATCACTCAGATTTCTTCACATACAAAGAATGCGCTCAAACTTCCACATGAACATGTGTTTTCTATTAGAGAAGATGTGTACAAAAATAGCTTGGCCTCACTTTGCTCATAGTTATGGAAAACTCTCCTATTCTGAGTAGTTATTCCTTACCATCTCTCTCAAATGGATACCCGACAATTCAGGTTCTATTATTCATCTCTACATACGCAATCCCTGGTGTCTTCTATATCACTATCCTCAGTTTCTATATGCGCTATTCTATTCCGGTTCTATGCACACTCTTGTGTCTACTACATGCGCTTCTTCTTCACTCATCTACTCTCTCTATATGTACATTTTGTTCCGAGATTCAAAACTCGTATTTCTGGAAGTTTCTATGAACTATATTATAGTCGTGAATTTATCCCTTCACTAAGGCTTGATTTTCTGAATGCTTTGTTTCTGCTTCTCTTTGTCTTTCTTCATCTTTATGTATGTATGTATGTCAAATTTGTGAGTGATTCTTCAACAGCTCCCCCTCAATCACTAATTTGCATTCTCTGATCTTTCATATATTCTTCTTTTCTTTTATACATGCCATTTCTTTGAATCTGCTTGTCTTTACTCCATCTAAGCTCTTTGTCAGAATATTTGCTATCTGATCTTTTGTACATGTGTATACTATTTCAATCTCTTTTTCAATTACCTTTTCCCTCAGAAAATGATATTGAATCTCTATGTGTTTTGTTCTTGCATGAAATACTGGATTTGCTGCAAAACAAACTCATACTATCTCCATGTATGATAGGTATACCTTGATCAATACCCATGCTTTTGAACAAGGTCTGCATCCATATCACTTCTTTTGCTGCTTCCACAAGTCCTTTATACTCTGCTTCTGTTGACGATAAAGCCACTGTATGCTGCTTCTTTGAACACTAGCTAACAAGCTTATCTCCTAGGTATATCATATACCCATGCGTTGACCTTCTTTCATCTTGACTTCCTACCTAGTCTGAGTCACTATATGCTCTCAGCTTTATATCTGACGTAAAAGGATAATATAATCCTTCTTTTATAGTTCTTTTGATATATCTAAGAACTCTTTGTCCTGCAACCCAATGTTGATCCTTCGGACAATGCATAAACTGTGAGAGAACTCCCACTGCATAACTGAGATCAGGTCTTGTTCGTGTAGCATAAATTAAGCTTCCCACTAACGACTGATACTTCCTCATATGTTTAAACTCTACACCACCATATTTGCTGAGTTTATGATTTACTTCAAGCGGTGTTGAAGCTTCTCTGCAATTCTCCATGTTAAACTTCTTCAGTATGTTTAGGAGATATCTTTCTTGCGAAACATATACACCATGATCTGTATATGTGACTTCCATTCCAAGAAAGTATGATAACTTTCCTAGGTCACTAATCTTGAACTCTTTTTCAAGTAATCTTTTTACCTCTTTGATTCCTTCATCTGAGGTTCCTGTGATTATTATGTCATCTACATAAATACAAATGTAGATCATACCTTCATCTGTTCTCTTGATGAGTAGACTTGCATTAGCCTTTGAGCTTTGGTATCCAAGGTCATTGAGATACTTCACAAGTCTGTAATTCCAAGCTCTTGGGGCTTGCTTCAATCCATAGAGAGCTCTTCTTAATCTGCAAACATGATTTGGGTAACTGGAACTTACAAACCCTTCAAGTTGTTCCATGTAGACTTCATCTGATATATATCCATTCAAAAATGCATTTTGATATCCAACTGACTTAGCTTCCATCCTTTTGATGCTGCTATAGCAATCAATGTCCTTATGGTTGACATCTTTGCCACCGGACTAAATGTCTCATCATAATCTATGCCATGCGTCTGAGCATAACCTTTGACCACCAGTCTAGCTTTGTATCTGGCTATCCTTCCATCTGCAAGTTTCTTAACTTTGTAAACCCATTTATTTCCAATCACTTTCTTACCATTTGGTTTTGGAACAAGATCCCAAGTCTTGTTCTCTTCAAGAGCATTGAACTCCTCCTTCATTGCTTCTTCCCATTTTTCCTTACCTTTTGCTTCACTGCAATTCTGAGGTTCTTCATCTTCCTTTACTAAGTAAGCATAGTTTTTCTGAGTCAAATAAGAAGTGTCATAGGAATACCTTGTTGGTTGTTTCCTTAAAGTAGATGCCACACAACAAGTTCTCTAGTTAACCAAAAGAAAGCCATTGGAATGTAGACATGAAAATTCTAAGGTACATTGTAGAGAACTTGGATTTTGGTATTATTTATACCATAGGTGATACTCTTCAAGGTTATTGACTTAAATTGGGCAAGAGATTGTGACTCTAGAAAATCAGTTTCTAGATATTTCTTCTTACTTGGATCAAGAATATTTTCTTGGGTAAATAGAAAGCAACCAACTATCGCACTTTCTTTCATTGAAGTAGAAAGCATGTTTTGCATCCTACAAAGCATTTTTCTTGAGGAGGATACTAGCAAACTTGGTATTCTTATCAAAAGATGGACAAGGCAATCAAGTGTAATAATCAAGTTTGCATGGCTACCACAAAAAATCTTGTGTTTCATGCTTGAACCAATCATATAGAAGTACAACACCTTTATGTTTGTGAGATAATAGAAGATAACATTGTAAAGTTGGAGTATTATCTAACAAAGGTAAATTATTTTGACATATTCCCCAAAGCACTTGGAAAGGAACATCTAAATTAAGAAGATGAGCATAGGACCTAGGCTTACTTAATTCATCATTTGATAAACATTAGTGTGGGTGTGAGTATATGTTGAATATCTACCCCTCATTAATTTACTTTATATTTCACACTTGTAAGCCCCCCATTTTGAGGAGAAGCCAATTGTGCATTGCCCTATTGATAGGAATCCAAACATACATGTTGGATGAAGGTCAAATTGAACATTCATGCTTTGTAGATGATGGAGATATATTACAAGGAAAGGGAGTTGCCAAGGTTTCCTATTGTGGGGTCCAAGGCAATGCTGAGCAGTGTCTAACTCGAAAATCATTCATATTTGTTAAATCAATTGAACCCACTTAAGTTATGTAAAGGCAATACATGGCCGGTGGCTGCCCACGTCTTACCACCCATGTCTAGCCATCTGTTGAAGGTCACACCTCTCCATTGGCCTATATATATATATATATATATATATATATATATATATATATATATATATATATATATATATATATATATATATATATATATATATATATATATATATATATATATATATATATGTATGTATGTATGTATGTATGTATGTGTGTGTGTGTGTATTTATGTATGTATGTGTGTGTATGTATGTATGTATATGTATACACACACACACACACACACACACACACACACATATATATATATATATATATATATATATATATATATATATATATATATATATATATATATATATATATATATATATATATATATATATATATATATATATATATATATATATATATATATATATATATATATATATATATATATATATATAATATGACTTCTACACTAGTCTAGGTATCAAAGTGGGCCATCATACCTCTACCTTGTAATCCTCTATCTAGAGTTGTCTAGATCATGATTTAACCTCACCTTCGAGAACACATGGGTGGAAAACACCATCACCTTGAAATTTTGTTAGTAGTCGATTTCTTTTCTTTTAATCATACTTTATTTGCTCTCTTTATTGGAGTTTGAGGTCTTACGAAGCACAAAAATAGAACAAGGAAGAAGAAGAAGCTTGGGGCACAACACACAATACTGAATCTATTACCAAGTGAATGTACAAAGATAAGTAACCCATTAGGGTTGTAGGTGTATGTACAAGGGGGGGAACCTCCTAAAGAGGGAAAAGTGCCCCGATAGTCCTAAGTGTGTTCACACATATCGCTACCATACACACACACACACACACACACACACACACACACACACACACACACATATATATATATATATATATATATATATATATATATATATATATATATATAAACCCCCCCGAGTAGTGATGCAGTGAACAATGAGCTAGCACTCATGTATAAGAAAGTGTCAAGCTACATGGAAGGAGATCAATCCACAAAAGGCAGTAAGCCCAAAGCTTTGTACAAAGCTTCAAACTTCTCATGAGGAAGAGCCTTTGTGAAACGATCTTCTATCTTATCTTGTATGGGCACATATGCCAAAACTAATCTCTCTAGTAGAGAACCTCTCCCTGACATAATGATAATGCACCTCAATGTGCTTTGTGCGAGCATGGAACACAAGGTTCCTTACAACTTCCAATGTGCTCTGACTATCAATGAAGATGGTGGTGGCAAAAGAATGACCAACACCCAAATAAGAAAGAAGGTGTCTAAGCCACACACATTCAATAATTGTTGTGAAAGGTGCCCCTTACTTAGCCTCAGGACTAGAAGTGGCCATAGTAGGCTGCTTCTTGCTCAATCAAGATATGCATGAGCTACCAAGTGTGAAGCAAAAACCAGTAGTGGATGCATGCGTGTCATAGCAACTAAGAGTAGAAGCAAACGAAGAGTAGAAGCAAAATTCTGGTATGAATTGGGAAGACCATTTAGAACAGTTTGCACAAGTGAACTATTAGGCAAGACTTCATCAACAGAATTTAATTGCTCCTTCGAATCTTTGATCTTTTTTAGAAAACTATCCATAGAATCACCTTCATTCATATGCTCACTCTCCAATTGTTTTCGAAGGTAAGCAACATGAGCCTCATTCCTAGCCTGGTAAAATGTGCTAAGTGTATCCCTAGCATCCTTAACTGTTCTACAAGAGCAAATGTGAGGAATAATGGCACATTTGATAGACAAGGCTATCAATGCATGTGCCTTAGCATCTCTGCCATCCCAACAAATCTTCTTTGTAGTAGATGCAATAGGAACCGCAGCACGAACAAGAATCTACAGAATATCACCATCTTGGACACCATGTGCATCAGCTTCAGTACCTATATTTGCAGGTGTAATAGGATGTTTTTCAATACCTTGCACAAGATTCCACACTCCTTTTGCGACCAATACATGATGCATCATATAAGCCCACAATGGGTAATTTTAACTATCCAACTTATCCTCAATAGCCAACATACGAAATACATCACTACTTTCAACCATGGCCACTTATTAAAATACACTGATGCAAAAAAATGATTGTATCTGAAAAAGTTGAACACAACTACCCTGACAAGTTCTGTTAAACCTGTAGTAGACTTCAAGACACTTATCCTAGCAAACCAAAACTTGTATATATCTTTGGCACAAAAAGACAAAATAACTTGCACAAGCGATGTAAAGTGTGTTCATAGTCCTAATCACCCTAAGTATGCTCATCAAATTTCGTGTGAGTCTGAGACTGTGACCAAAGAGGTGATGAAGACGCCCTAGATGAAGTGGTGACCTGCTCTGATACCAATTGTTGGAGTTTGAGGTTTGCAGAAGCATGTAAATAGCACAGGGAGGAAGAAGAAGAAGAAGAAGAAGAAGAAGAAGAAGAAGAAGAAGAAGAAGAAGAAGAAGAAGAAGAAGAAGAAGAAGCTTGGAGCACAACACACAATACTAAATGTATTACCACTAGAATGTATGAAAATAAGGGACCGGTTAGGGAAATAGGCGTATAGACAAGCTAGGAGAGAAAAAACCTCCTAAAGAGGGAAAAAGGTGCCCTGGTGGTCCTAGAGCATTCACACACATCACTACCTAAATATATCAACACTATCAAAGTATGAAACATCTGAGTCTACTACAAACATACACTGATCTGAGAAGATGGATCATAACTACATATAATAGTAAAAGCCCATTCTTCATTCTTCACAAGATTAGTGGACTCCGTTTTTGGTGTAGAGGCCTCTACAACAACCATTCCATCCTCTTTCTTTTTTGCCTCTTTTGCAGCCAATTTCGGACATCTCTTTATGACATGATCATTTCCTTTATAGTATTTGCAAAATTGCTTCTCCTTTTTTGTTTTCTTCTCATCTTTGTATCTTCCTTCTTTGATTGTGTGGCATTAACAAATTATTGCTTACTAATAGGTGAGCTCCATTTACCCTTTCCCTTCTGACTAGCTAAGAAAGATTGATTTGCAACACACATAATCAACCTATTCTATTTGGATTGATCTTCCTACAACAAAATAGAGACTAACTCCTCAAATGTTAAGGCATTTGGATTTCCTTTCATCATTAATTGAAGAATAGAAGTAAAACTCTAAACTATCTAGTAAGACTTCATCAATAGACATCAATTGTTTCTTCAAATCTTTGTTCTTTGTCGAAAAATTGTCCATAGAATCTCCTTCATTCATATGCTCACTCTCCAATTTTTTTAAGAGGTAAGCAATGCAAGCCTCATTTCTTGCTTGGTATAAAGTAGTAAGTGTATCGCAAGCATCCTTTGTTATTTTGCAAGAGCAACTATGAGGGATAATGGCACATTTGATAGACAAAGCTATCAATGCATGTGCTTGAGCATCTCTACCATCCCAACAAAGTTTCTCTACAATAGGTGGAGTAAGAACTACAACACGAACAGGAAACTGAAGATCATCATCTTCAATGCCATATGCATCAACTTCAATAACTGTATTTGAAGGTGTATTAGGGCGTTTTCAATACATTCCATGTCCATTTTGCTACCAATACATGACACGTCATATATACCCATAATGGGTAATTAGTACCATCCAACTTGTCCTCAATAGTGAACATACAGAATACATCATTGCCTTCAGCCATGACCACTGACTAAATACCTTGATGCAAAAAAATGATTATATCTCAAAAAGTTGAACATAACTACCCTATTGAGCTCTACTAAACATGTAGTAGATTTTGGCGCGCTTGTAATGGCGAACCAAAACCTGTATATATGTTTGGCATAAAAGGATGAAATTTCTTGCACATGTGCTATGATAGTGCATTTGAAGGCCGAAATGAGCTCAGATAAAAAATTCGACGCCACAAAACGAAGCTATTTTGAACACCTAATCACCTTGAGTATGCTCACCAATTTTCATGCGGTTTTGAGGCTATGACCGGAGGGGTGTCGATGACACCCTAGATGAAGAAATGGCCTATTGTTGGAGTTTGAGGTCTGCAAAAGCTTTCAAACAGCACAAGCAAGAAGAAGCTTGGAGCACAACACACAATAATCAATGTATTGCCAAGTGAATGTACAAAGATAAGTAACCCATTAGGGTTATAGGCATATATACAAGGTGGGGGTAAAAAACCTCCTAAAGAGGGAAAAATGTGCTCCGACAGTCCCAAGTGTGTTCACACACATCACCACCAAAATATACCAACACTCTTGTCAACCATTGCTCTTGCTTTTTCTTGTGAAAATAATTTATACAAGACATGTCACCTAATGAACAATCAAATGATTCTTCATCTTCATGTTCACTATCATCTAGTTAATTAGAGGACCATAGTGTCTTGCATCCTTTTCAAGAGGTCAATGAGCTTGTAGCTCCTTCTAATGAACTTCCTACTACATCTTTTGATTGCAAAAAAAAAAGGAAACCTATTCTTGAGGGGTAATGCTCAATCAAAAGAATCATCAAGCAACTCAATGAAGTAGAATTCAAAAATAAATCTTGATTCCACTCAACCAAATAAGTTTTGGTGGTCAAAGGTCAATAGCAACAACCATGAACACTATCTTAGCCCTCAAAGAAACTCTAGTATTAAAAGAATGATATTAAACCCTCTCATCAAAGGGTCCATGCATATGTGAATGCATCCGTATATGGATTCCTCATTATTGGAGGGTCAAATAGATAGACACTAGAAATGGATACCTAAGATCAGAAGAGTCTCAAATCTGGTAAGTTCATCCTACCATTCAAGATCATAATGCTATGAGTAATAAGGCTAAATTCATTGAATGCATCAAATCGAAAATCACATATCCATTTTGTCCTATATCTACCAAGATTTGACCAACCTACAATAGGCCATGATGCAATTGACTAGCAAATCAACCAATTCAAGGGGCTCAACATTCTTCTCAAGCTCAATCTCTTCCTTCCCATCCCATACATCAATCATCAAAAGAAAAATGATGTGGAGACCTAAAATATTTTCAACCACTACTATCTGATAAGTAACCCTCCTCGTGCACACGTCACAATGTTTGTATTCCTTTATTTTTTATTAGTTTTAGTTACTTTTTTATCATTGATTCAATTGTACAGTGCAGCACTAAAAAAATTAAAAATAAAATGAAAAAAAAAAGCTAAAACAAACAAGGTGGGGAAGGAAACAAAGAAGAACGTGGCAAAGATATTCATGTCTATCCAATTCTAACAACATATTTTGAAGTCTATGACATCAACTACTGGCATGGCACTGTATAGGGACTTGACAAAAGGCTCCAATTCATCAACAACAAAGTGCAACAGCATTATTTACACATTTGAAAGCACTTCTACAAAGAAATTCGAAGGATAGTAAAATCTCACATGAAAGGTCATCGAAAGACTCAATACGAAGATTATCAAGTTTGGAAATTTCAATTTTCTTAAGACTAGGAAAATTTGACATCAACGTGCCCTTGAGAGATTCACTTTGTACCGTAATTCTTTCCATGCATTCGAAAAGTATGCATTCATAGAACTAAATTACAAGGCCATGCATGACGCACATTATTGAGAATTCCTATGCACTACAAAATGAACTTGCAGATAACAAAAGCTATGACCAACATATAGATGACCATGATTGATGAAGGCCAGCGAGAGCTTTGAAACGAACGTGCTATTGATATAGTTTGGATAAGTGATCAAAATGATATCTACATTTTAGCGTTGGTTGCTGTTTATGGCTAAACTTAAATAGATCCCCTTCCCAACGATGAGATCTTCATACGCCTGCATTGTATTCCCATATTCCCTGCTTTAGACCTTTTAAACTTTATATAGATTGACGAGAGAGAGAAAGAGAGAAAGAGAGAGAGGGAGGGAAGATACATTATCAATCTTTTTCATGATTAATAATGTATCTTCTAGAAAGTCCAACAATTACGTAGGGTCTCACTTAAGGACATTTTCAGGGGGGGGGGAATTTTTTGTAATCACTTTCACATCCAAGTCATTTGATTCATATGTGCAATTGAGGATAAAGAATCATGGTCTTCATTGGGTATAACTATCAAACTAGATGGAACTCAAGGTTTAAAATCTATGGTGAGCTTTTACAGGTGAATATAAAAGCATATTTCTGTTGACAAACTTGTCTTGTAACGTTCATGTAGAAATGCAAACGTGAACCTTGTAATCCAAAATATTAAAACCTCGTATGATAATCAGCAAACATGTTATACGAGAGCCACTATACACCCAAACTCAATTGGGATCCTGCTAGGGAATATGATAATTAGAAAAGATGTTATACGAAATCTACTACCAATTTGATACTCCCAAATTCACGTTGGGATCGCTAGGGAGAATTCTTCATACAAAAAGTAGACAAGAGTTACATTTCAATAGCGTCTAAAGCAACTTAATATATACTTCACATTGAATATCTACGTGTTTTCATCCTATAAGCTTTTATTGGGAGTGCCTTATACTCTCAACATGTTCTGCATTTGATTTTTTTACATATTACCATTACAATCTTACTCTTGAGGACATAAAAACAAAAGTTAGACCACAAAATAATCAGGCTCCATCTCTTGACTTATCAAGAGATCAATTTCCATGTACACAATACAATGTCTCTTTCTCAAATAATCAAATAATGATAAACAGATTTTTTTTTTCTTTTTGTAAAGTAAACCACTAGCTTGTTCGAATAGATGCACCAAATAAATGATCGTTAAACAAGCTTGCTAATGCATGAAACATGGAACGGCCTGCACAAACAGATGCACGATTCAGATATAAAATACTCTAAGACTTATATTGAAGTACAGTAGGACCCAGACTGTGGCCAATGTTAACATTAAATGGAGAAGTTATTGCTCTAGGAATGCAAAAACAAGCCAACGAATATTCATGGACATCGTGCTTGCCGTAATGCTTCAACAAATAAAATAACGATAAGCCAGTATCGGTTACTGGAAGTTCATCAGTCTTCGCATTAATTCTTCTCTAGCTGTTGACAATACTTAGAAGCCTTCATTAAATCGATGGATCAGCCATTTTCTTTTTCAAGCCACGAAGAGTCATATGGTATTCTGAATTTTATCACAATATTATGAATTTAGTTGTTTTTGTCAATCTCTGAGACATTGAAATGCAGTCAACTGGAAGTCCATATAATTATGTGGGCACAAGAAGGAAAACACACATCAATTCACATCAAGAAAAATACATTCATCTAAGTTCCATCTGAACTGATTCGGCGACTATATTACTTCATCATGGGAAAGAATTTCCCTGCTGTTCAAATTCAAGTGATATTACATCAACGTACTGTAGCAGAGCATAAATGACATATCTGCCATCAGCGGGGTGCTCTTCAGCCTCCATTTTTACTTCCAGGCATAAAGGGTCAGGCTACACAGCTCTAAGGATTATAACTACTGTAGTTTGGGATATCCTACACATAAGTCACAATAAATACGCAGGAAACCGTAATATGATTCAAAACTGGCCAAGTCATTTGGCTTTCCTATAGACTTCACCCTTAATCTTCCCGCAATATGATTCAAAACTGACCAAGTCATTTGGTTTTCCTATAGACTTCCCCCTAAATTTTCTTTCTTGTACATTTCACCTGTGCAAAAATCTCCTTAAAACTGTTTCATGCCTGTTGGTAAGCTGTACTGGTACTCCTTCACACAAGACTTGCCTCTCTACATCGCGTCGGCAAGTAAATGTCAGGAAAATCCGTTCCAAAGACAAACTTTCCTTTTAGCCTATCAGAAATCTCGGATGTTGATCATCATTGCTGTGATTCCCGAACTACATCATGACATGCTCTCATTGTATGCAGGCACTGTGTATCTGTAGCGCTTGCAGAAGGACTGTTACATAAAATATCAGCAGACATAATGCGTGGCGATGCCACACGATGAATCTTTGGACGGCGAGCCTCCACATGCCAAGATTTCTTTTGTAGAAGGGACAACCAGAGGTGACTACGGCCTTCGAAGCATTTCGCCGGCCTGAAGAATTTACCTGAAATGTGAAGCCATGCAACGGAATGAACATAGCCGGTCTGCAGGTTCAACTGCATCATGTGAGGAAAATGGACAACATACAACTGCTGTGATACAGAAAATCTCGCCGACTTCTTGTTCGAGGTAAACGAAAGCCAGATTATATTATCAATCTTGTCACCGAAGGCCATCCACCTCCCCTTGTTCATGTAAAAAAAGCGCAGAGGCTTACGAGTCTCATCAACCGAGCAAGGACTGTACTTCTCCAACTCAGAATTGATGACCTTACAAGGCCACTCTTGTGATCCGCTTTCTAGCTTTCTTTTCAGGCAAGAATCGGAATGAAGGGTGTCTACTTCCATGACGGATCGCAGAGGCAAAGGGACAATATCTGCGCGAACGATGAGGATGAAAAACGACGCAGCCAGAAGTGAAGTAAGTCAGGCGATGGCTGTGTAAGGAACATGGAAGAGGAAATGATAAAGACGCGCACCTTGCAAGCATTGTCCCTCGTGCCATGGCCACCTGATTTTCTTATTCTGACGGAGGGAATTTGGGACTTTCAACGGCCTGAAGCCATCGGTTTGGCGTTTCGTCTGCACCACCTCAAGCAAACAAGAGCGGTTTGCGGCGAGCCAGGATCACCAGATTATGTTCACACTTGCGCACAGAATACTCAGAAGTACATTGTTTCAAGTGCGAGGATGCTCTTTTTTTTTTTTTCTTAATTATAACCTCGACAGCCAAAGGCCCTCTTTATCATCCCACATCCACATGTAAGGGAGATGTCAATGTGAGGGAGTGAACTCAAGAGTCATATAAGGGTGGTTTCACACAGGGGCGGTGGAACAAACATTAGAATTTTTCAAGTTTCACTAGGAAACAAAAAAAAGTGGACAATTGTGTTGCTTACCTATTCAGATATAGTGCGGAACAATAACATAGTTTTTGTAGTGTCGCCACCCTGTGTGAAACATGGGGTCAGCAGATCAAAGTTAAGCATTAGCATTTACACCTACTTGTGAAGCACATTTGGCCCATATTTTCCAACCTACACAAAAAAAAACTCAACCCAGCTTACTTGAATGACATATGTGGCACATATAGTGCATAGACCTACCATAGAAGAAATCTAATGCCAACAACGATGTCAAGTGTCATTGTCTGCTACAACAGTCCGTTAATGGTGCTTTGGGGCTGGGGGAGGTGATATTGACACATTTCACTCAGAAATGTGCCATGAATTGGCACCTGTATGGTTGCAGGGCTCCGCCCCTGTTTGAAGAGACCTTGGCACATGTCATTCGATGGGTGGAAGGCTTGATATTCGCAGAGGTGCAACCTTGTCAAAAACACACCTAACTCATGTGGGTTATTCACTATGTAATGCTAAATTCCATATTTCAATGTCGAAGAGATATAGAACTTTTAGGATGCGTTTTTAAAATAATAATACAAATGTAATCAATTTTTCAATGACATTTTTCCATTCTCATGCCTTACAAGGAGCTTGTGTTGATTTATTTTTTAAAGGAAGTTTGATCTTTGAGATCTGCTATTTCAAATAGCTTGCATTAATTGAAAGTACAATGAAGGTTAAACTTAACACCCACGGAAGCCTTGAAACCCAAAAAACAAGGGTCGAATGCTTAGCAACTATGAGGATTAGAGTGCAAAGACTCACTAAGGTAGCAACTAGGAAGGGATGGCTATAAGGTGAGGCAAGGTAACTGATTTGAATTGTAGTTTTTGCCCGAAAAGAATATTTTATAACCATCTCAACAAAGATGTGATTATAGGTCTCCTACTACATTTTACAAGGGTTGAACCCCCCCCCCCCCCCAAAAAAAAAAAACCTAATAGACAAAGGCACAAGCATGCAAGCCACTGTGCATGGACTATGTTGTTGAACGGTGAAAGAGACTCTAAAGTACATTCTATATGGTTGATTGTGTAAACGTAAACATTCAAATGGGTGCTTTTTCGATTATATATTTATTATAGAAAATTAAATTCATAATTTAATCATGGAGATATGTTTATAACTTTTTTAATGAGATCTATTAGTACATGGTTTAATAATATGGTTGTGTTCAATCTTTGAGTTGGACATGTAATGACTTTAGCTAGTCTAAACCAATTTAAACCAAAGGTCCTCTGCTTTATGAGATAGAAAGGTCCTACAAATAGTATGCCTATTCATTTGTACAATTGTTCTGTCAAAGTTAAAGCTCAAAGGAGTAGGCACTTGTCAAACCTCCATATATATATATATATATATGTAAGACCTTTTCCCTCCTTTTTGAAAAACAAAAATACGATGTGTATGCTCATGCGAATAACAATGCCACTAGTAACACTTCTTTAATTTTGTAACCAATGTGCAATGTGCAGAAAAACATACAAAGTTCTGACCATAGTAATATATCAAAATTTGGGAAAAAAAGTGATTTCGACATCCAAGGATCATTTGCAACCATTGCATGACGACAAATAATGATAATAACTATTGTGGCTATGTAGCAAGAGAAAAGTTAGTCTCTTCCACACTTTCAAGGCCTTCTCTCAAAAGTAAGCCACCTCACAGTCATCTTACCTTTCATTTGGAGTACATTTTATTATTTCCCCTTTCTTCTTTCTCTCTTTCCTCTCTCCCATTTTATCTCTCTTACCTCTCTCTCTCTCTCTTCTATCTGCATTGCTCTGCCTCTTTAATCTTCTTTTTCCATTTATATCATCGATTATCTCTCCTGCAATAAATATACATACATACGCACACTCATGGACACACATATACATACACACACAATCACATACATATATATATGCGTGTATGTGATTGTGTGTGTATGTATATGTGTGTGCACATCTACACATACATGCATACATGACTATAGAAAGACTTCACATGAGTGCATACACACACATGCATTCATACATGCACACATAATTGAATGCATAAATGTATACATGCATACTTTATGTGCATGCGTACATATTTATATTGGATTATTCTCAAATCAATATGCTAGCAATCGGGCATGTATCTTTTCATACCAAGCACATGGTGCTTGCTTCAATCCATACAATGCCTTTTTCAACCCGCATATTTTCTTTTCATTCCTTTTCTATACAAAACCACGAGGCTGAAATACATACACTTGTTCATGTAAATCACGATTCAAAAATGCAGTTTTAATGTCCAACTAATGTACATGCCAACCATGATGAGTTGCAAAGGCACAAATGGTAGGAATGTTTTTCATTTGGCATGTGATAGCAAAGGCCTCATCAAAATTAATGCCCTTCTTTTTGAGGATAGCCTTTGACAATAAGCCTAGCCTTATACCTATCAATTGTTACATTAGCCTTACTCTTGGCCTTTTTGCCAAGAGTCAAATCACATAAAGAACAAGTACCATTCTTCATAATAGCATCATATTCTGATTGCATAATAGTTGTCCAATTTTTTGAATTTTGTGTTTCATCAAAATAAATAGGCTCATTCTCATCACAAAGAATAGAGATAGTCATTGCATAAAAACCTGATGCAAAAGAGGCATTATGAGAGCATGAACAAGTACGATATCACAAAGAGGCATCTAACTTCTTGTCTTTCAGAGTCTCCACCAACCATTTAGTTACTTTTTTATGATAGCTCTCTCAACATTAAATTCAACATTTAGAACTGCATTAAATATAGAATGATCCAAACCATCATTTGAAACCTATAAAGGTAGTGAAATTGCCTCATTAGGAATAGCATGTTGCTATCCACGTATAAAAAAAGGCAACAAAGCATAATACATATCCTTTGTGCTAAGTGATGTCTCCATGGTACATGAAAATAAGGGATGAAGTGCACCTTCCACAAAGACAACATCACGACTAGCTAGAATAGATTTAGTTTGTGGATGATATAGACCATATCCTTTGCTTTGAAAATTGTACCCAACAAAAATGCATTTCACATCCTTATCATCAAATTTTTGCATTGTTGTTCAAGAACTAATGCATATGCCACACAACCAAAAACACATAGATGAGCATAGATGGATTGTAATCATGGTGAGCATCATATGGAGTGATATACTAGAATACTTTAGTGGGATACCTACATAAGTACATATGTTGCACACATAACACCTTCACGTGAGAAGCTATGTGGTAAAGCCTAACTTTTGACCATGCACCTTGCCATTTCCATGAGATACCTATTCTTCCTCTTAGCAAATCCATTTTTTAAGGTGTATATGGCATTATTGATAATAATTCTTTCTTGATCTATGGCATATATGAGGCATTTGCTAGTGTGAAAGTACTACCATCGACAATAGTATCTTTCCAAATCCCATGAAAGGATAAGAGGATTTTTTCGCACATGTGATAATATTCCCTGGTATAGGATTAAGCTCAAGTGAAGTGAAGAAAGTACGTTCAAGGGTAATATGTTTGGGTGCACCACTATCAAAATACCAAACATCGAAGTCTTTTACACACACATGCTACTCATGAGAAGATGGCTCATAACTACAATTAACCATTCTTCATTCTAAAAAGGGTTAGTAGACTTTGTTTTAGGTGTAGATGCCTCTATATCAACCATTCTAGCCTCTTTCTTCTTTGCATCTTTTGATGCTAGTTTAAGATAGCTCTTAATGACATGAAAATGTGCCTTATAATACTTTCAAATTTGTGTCACTTTTCTATTTTCTTGTAATCTTTATCTTCCTTCTTTGATTGTGTAGCATTAGTAGATTTCTGCTTACTAATAAAGTAGATTTCCGCTTAGTAATAGAGTAGATTTCTGCTTACTAATAGAGTAGATTTTTGCTTACTGGTAGACAAGCTCCATTTACCTTTGCCCTTATGACTAGCTAAGAAAGCTTGATCTACAACACACATTATTGACATGTTTTGTCTAGAGTGACCTTCTCCAACATAAAAAAGACTAACTCCTCAAGATTTAAGGCATTTGGATTGCCTTTCATCATCCAAAAATGAGTAGAAGAAAAACTAGAATAAGAATTTGGAAGATCATTAAGGACAGTCTGCCCAAGTGAACTATCTAGCATGATTTCACTGATAAACATCAATTGCTTTTTTGAATTCTTGATCTCTGACTATTTTTTAAGGTAAGCAACACAAACCTCATTTCTTGCTCAATATAGTGTAGTGAGAGTATCCCAAGCATCTTTGGCTATTTTGCATGAGCAAATGTGAGGAATAATGGTAATTCTATCCGAGAGACAAATTGATGTATGTGCATCTCTACCATCCCAATGAATTTATTCTATAAGAGGCTGCAATAGGAACCCTAGCAAAACCATAAAATTGAAGATCATCATCTTCAATACCACCTACATCACCTACTATCATAATATTTGCAGGTGTAGGAGAACATATTTCGACACATTGCATAATATTCCATAATACTTTTGCAACCAATACATGACACATCATGTATGCCCACAAATGGGCAGTTATAACAATCCAACTTATCCACAACAACCAACATATGGAATACATCATTACTTTCAGCCCTGGCTAGTGACTTTATGCAAGGAATTGAACTCACAACCTCTTGGTTAGGAATGTGATGGGCTAACCACTTGCCCCAAAAGCCATGGTTGAGGATTACTTCCTAATCCTCCCTCTTAGGGTGTAGTTCAACCATCTCCTATCTTTCAAGGGTGTGCTTCAACCTTCTTCTACCTATCACTTTATTACATTCTTCCCCCCTTGCTCAATCATTGTCCTCAATGATCTACTCTTGTATCCCTCTAGCCTCGGTGATCAGCCCCTTGAACTCCCTAGGTGCCCTTGAATTGATGTCCCTCAACCTCGCATAGTTTCTTGAACCTTGTTCGCAACCTTGGTCTCTTGAACCCTTGCTCTCAACCTTGGTGTCTTGAACCTTCTTGTTCGCAACCTTGGTGTCTCGAGCCCTTGTTCTCAACCTCAGTCTTGAACCTTGTTCTCACCCATGCTTGGTATCTTGAACACTCAATCAAGTGCCACCCAAGGATTCCCAAGGAATTCACACTTCCAAGCTAGCTCATTGGAAAGTTCGTTCCGAGAGCTTTCCAACGGTATATTATGATGGAGAGTGTTAATCTCCAAAAGAACAACCTACTCTTGTGATTAGAGCACCTCTATACCAAGAGTAAGTCAAAACCTTCACTAAATTAGAGGTCCAATCTCCAAATTATCAAAATTGAGAAAATCTGTGAAGAAGATGAAACACAGAAAAGTCTGCTGCAGAATTTCTTCACATTGACTTATCAAATGTGTAAAGTTTTTGATGAAACTTTGTACGAATCATCTCCTAGAGATTGCGCATCACCTCCAAGTTGAATTACTTCAAAAACTTTAGTATAACTTGAGAAATTGTCTTCACAAGTTACCTATGTCTGAATCTGCACTTCTGAGAAGTCGATCTAGACACCCCTAACTTCTTAACTTTGGTTCTCACAATATCTAACCCATTTTGCCAAATGCTTTTAGCCACGAGTAGATCACCTTCCAACTTAAAGATTAAGTGCTTGCTTGCACAAAACTTTAAACTATGGAGTGAGCACTGACCAAAAGATTAAACTCGAAATTTGCACCTGTTTCAGAGAACTGTAGACACTCAACACATATGAATGTTCCTACTCACAATTCTCCTAGCCTGTTTACAATTAGACTCTGAAATTCAGGTCACAGGCTCATTAACTAACAACTTAGATATCCTCAAAAGGATTTCACAATTGATCAAACACAGAAGGAGCAGACACGAAAAGATCGGGCGCAATATTTCTTCATTAACTCAGAAAATTACAACTGAGTGATGAGAGCTAACTCAACTAACTTTTCTCTATCTCTTGACTCCTAACTTCCTCAAACTTGACTTCTACATATGCTCTCATACATGCCCCGACTTTTCTCAAAGTATTTATAGACAATTTGTACAAGACTCTTACTCAGACAAAAGATCTAAGTCACCTATGACTATACTAATGTACATATGTGTACACTTCTCTTATCCTCTGAATATGTCTTTCTTCCAAGCTTCAATAGTTGATCCTTCCTTCACTCTTTAACCTTCCAAGCCTTCAATTGGTGATTGGTCTGCACCAACAGCTCCCCCTCAATCATCAATTGAGGTCTTCACTATCTTCTTTATACCTGCCATGTCTTTGAACCTTTGTAACTTTGGTCCATCCAAGCCTTTTGTAATCATATCAGCTATCTGATCTTTTGTTGAAGTATGGATTACTTCAATCTCTTTATCCATCACTTTCTCTCTTAGAAAGTGATACTGAATCTCAATGTGTTTGGTCCTGGCATGAAAAACAGGATTAGCAGCTAAGTATAATGAACTCATGTTATCTCCATATATAATTGGTACCCCATGCATAATGTCAAGACTCTTCATCAATGTCTTAACCCAAATTACTTCCTTTGCAGCTTCAACCATGCCTTTATACTCTGCTTCTGTAGAAGATAAAGCAACTGTATGTTGCTTCTTGGAACACCATGAGATAAGTTTATCTCCCACATAACACATATATCCAAATGTAGACCTTCTATCATCTGGATTACCTGCCCAATCTGCATCACTATAAATTTTGATATTTGTATCTGAGGTAAACCCATAATACAAACCTTCATTGAGTGTACCCTTAATGTACCTCAACACCCTTTGTCCTGCAATCCAATGTTCTTTCCTTGGGCAATGCATAAATTGAGACAAAACCCCTACTGCATATGATAAATCAGGTCTAGTTAGAGTAGCATAGATAAGGCTACCAACCAAACTCTGATATTGTCTCATGTCCTTGAATTCTTCACCTCCATACTTACTCAATTTGTGATTCACCTCCATTGGTGTAGGTGCTACCCTGCAATCATCCATTTTAAACTTGATTAACAAGTTCTTCAAATACCTTTCTTGGGTCACAAATACTCCATGTTGAGTATATGTTATCTCCATGCCCAAGAAGTATGATAAGTCTCCCAAGTCACTTATCTTGAACTTCTTTTCCATTTGCCTCTTGAGCCTTTGTATTCCTTCTTCATCTGTACCTGTAAGAATTATATCATCAACATATATGCACATGTATATGAAACCATTTTCACTTGCCTTGACAAGCAAACTACTATCTGCTTTAGACACCTGAAAACCAAGTTCTTTTAAGAACTTCACAAGTCTATAGTTCCATGCCCTTGGGGCCTGCTTCAAGCCATACAAAGCTCTCTTGAGCTTGCACACATGATCTGGATACCTTTTATCTCTGAACCCTTGAGGTTGCTCCATGAATACATCATCTGAAATATAACCATTCAGAAAAGCATTTTTCACATCAAGTTGACATAGCTTCCAACCTTTACATGCAGCAATAGCAATAAGTGTCCTTATGGTTGTCATCTTTGCCACAGGACTATAGGTCTCATCATAATCAATACCATATGTCTGAGCAAAGCCTTTGACAACAAGTCTAGCTTTGTATCTAGACACACTTCCATCTGCAAACCTTTTTGTCTTGTAGACCCACTTGCATCCAATAATCTTCTGACTATTTGGTTTAGGAACCAAATCCCAAGTTTGATTCTCCAATAGTGCATCATATTCTTCCTGCATAGCATTCTCCCATTTTTCCTTACCTTTTGCCTCTTCATATGTAGAAGGGTCTTCATCTGTATTCACCATGTAAGCATAATCTTTTGTGGCTAGAAATGAAGTATCATAACTATACCTTGTAGGTTGCCACCTGTTTCTTGTTGACCTTCTGAGTTCTCCACTCCTTGAGGTTTCTGGTTCTTCACATTCAGGATCAAATCTTGGTGTCTCTTCCACTTCATCCTGCACTTCATTATTCTCTTGGTCATCAAATATCTGAACTTTTGATTTACCTTTTCTTTGACTCACTTCTTCTTCATCACCTGTATTGATGTTGATTGTACCTGCATACCAAGTGCTTTGTTCATCAAATGTAACATCCTTAGAAACCATAAATTGCTTTGTTGATGGACTCCACAATCTATAGCCCATCTGCTTATCATCATAGCCAATGAAAACATACTTTTCAGCTTTAGGCTCCAACTTGTGCCTTAATTGTGATGGCACATATGCATATGCCACACACCCAAAAACTCTGCAATGATCCAAGGTAGGTCTCTTACCCCACCAAGCCTCATATGGTGTCATACCCTGCAAGGCTTTACATGGTAGCCTATTGACCAAGTAAGTGGCTGTATTTACAGCCTCAGCCCACAAATAATTAGGGCAATTTTTCTCCTTCATCATGGATCTTGCAAATTCAACAATTGTTCTATTTCTCCTTTCTGCAACACCATTTTGTTGAGGAGAGTACCTGCAAGTAACTTCCCTTTTTATACCTGCATTCCATAAGTAATCACTGAACTCATTTGAGAAATACTCTCCCCCTCCATCTGACCTTAGTCTTTTCAACTTATGACCTGTAATTCTTTCTGCATATGCATGATAGTGTTTAAATGTATTAAACACTTCTGACTTATCTTTGATCACATAGATAGTGATCCATCTAGTAGCATCATCAACATAAATCACATAGTACCTTGATCCATTTATACTGAAATCTTTTGATGGTCCCCACACATCTGTGTGTACCAACTCAAGCTTCTCTGAATACATAAAACCATGCTTGGAATAGGAATGTTTATGAGCCTTACCTAATTGACATGCCTCACATTTGTATGTCATATGTTGACCTGCAACATTAGGCAATCCAAGCACTGAACCATTGTTAACCATATCTTTAATACCTCTTTCATTGAAATGTCCAAGCCTCTTGTGCCAAAGATCTAACTCAGAGATCTTATGTCCTCCATATGTGAACATAGCATGACCAATATTGCCTTGAATCTTCAATGTAAACAATCTTCCTTCCTTTTTTCCTGAAACAATCTGTTTATACCCTTGGCTAGGGTCTTCCACATATACTCCATCATTAGTGAACCTTACTTCATATCCCTTTTCAACAATTTGACCTACACTTATCAAATTCTTAGGGATTGTAGGAACATACAAAACCTTACTCAATAAGGTGCTTCCATCCTTGGCCTTCACTGATCCAATTGACTTCACATTATGCTTTGTGTTGTCACCTGTTTGAACAACATGATTAAAAACTTTACTTTCCAAATCAGTCATCAAAGATATGTTACCACTCAGGTGATTGCTACACCCTGAGTCAATGTAGAAGACTCTTTGATCTTCACTCTGCCTTTCACAAGTTGCATTCATTATCAATGTTGAATCTTCCTTTTGATCTGAAGCATAATTGTAGTAGGTGTTGTTGTATTGTTGACTTTGGAATCCTCTACCTGCATTTCTTCCAAAGTAATTCCTTCCACCTCTACCTCTGTAGTTACCTCTTTGATTTCTGCCACCTCTTCCTCTTGAATTATAATTTTGATTGTATCCACTATTATTCTGATTATTATGCCAACAATCATTAGCTAAGTGATTTGTCTTACCACAAATCCAGCAAGCTTTGCCTCCATCTTTATTGTTCCTGCCTCTTCCTCTACCTTTGCCACCTCCTCTTCCTCTTAGGAAGTTGGCTTGAGTAGTTGTTCCTTCATCTTCACCTGCTTGTTGTTTTCCTTTGCTATTCTTCTTCTTGTCCTTTGAGTACATTGCATGTCCTGTACTCTTGTCACCATCTCCTTTAACATCCTGCTCAAATGTTAGCATATGACCTAACAATTGATTTAAATCAGGAGTGAAATGGTCAAGTGATAGTTCTGTAGACAAAATAAATGGCTTCCATTTGTCATCACCTCTCAACCCTGTAAGGATTTGCCTTACCAATTTATCTTCCTCAATGTCTTCATCAACAGCTCCTAAAGCATCTGCAATATCTTTCATCCTTGTTACATAGTCTGAGATGGATTGAGAGGCCTTCTTCTTGAAGGTAGTAAACTCTGCCCATAAGGATGCCTTCCTTGACTTTGTAGTGTTCTGGAAATGCTCCTCCAAAGCATTCCATATGTCAGTTGCACTTTCAAGACCTCTAATATGAGGTAACAAGTAATCATTGACTCCCATATAGATGATGCTCCTAGCTTGAGCATCTTTCTTCATCCAATTTTTCAGATCTGCTAACTCTTCCCTAGTTGGAACACTAGGATCTCTGAACTCTGGCTTCTCTTCTTCTCCTGTGATGTAACCAATTAAATCTTTGCTCATAAGATGAGCTTCCATCCTCATTGACCATGCAGGATAGTTTTCCCTATCCAATTTCTCTATCTGTAGAGCATCTCCCATCTTGTATCCACCTGTGTATTGAAATCTTCAAGCTTTACAAACAATGTATGTACCTTTACTTCGAATTAGACTCCTTTTGCCTTTCTTGATGTTGAGTAGTCTTCTCCTCAGGCTTTTGACTCCAAGCTTTCACTTCTTAGTTGTTCAAATGTTGAACTTCTTGAATCTGCAGCAGTCGGGACCTTCCTTTCCTTGATTTTGATGTCTCCTGCTCTGATACCACTGATGGAGAGTGTTAATCTCCAAAAGAACAACCTACTCTTGTGATTAGAGCACCTCTATACCAAGAGTAAGTCAAAACCTTCACTAAATTAGAGGTCCAATCTCCAAATTATCAAAATTGAGAAAATCTGTGAAGAAGATGAAACACAGAAAAGTCTGCTGCAGAATTTCTTCACATTGACTTATCAAATGTGTAAAGTTTTTGATGAAACTTTGTACGAATCATCTCCTAGAGATTGCGCATCACCTCCAAGTTGAATTACTTCAAAAACTTTAGTATAACTTGAGAAATTGTCTTCACAAGTTACCTATGTCTGAATCTGCACTTCTGAGAAGTCGATCTAGACACCCCTAACTTCTTAACTTTGGTTCTCACAATATCTAACCCGTTTTGCCAAATGCTTTTAGCCACGAGTAGATCACCTTCCAACTTAAAGATTAAGTGCTTGCTTGCACAAAACTTTAAACTATGGAGTGAGCACTGACCAAAAGATTAAACTCGAAATTTGCGCCTGTTTCAGAGAACTGTAGACACTCAACACATATGAATGTTCCTACTCACAATTCTCCTAGCCTGTTTACAATTAGACTCTGAAATTCAGGTCACAGGCTCATTAACTAACAACTTAGATATCCTCAAAAGGATTTCACAATTGATCAAACACAGAAGGAGCAGACACGAAAAGATCGGGCGCAATATTTCTTCATTAACTCAGAAAATTACAACTGAGTGATGAGAGCTAACTCAACTAACTTTTCTCTATCTCTTGACTCCTAACTTCCTCAAACTTGACTTCTACATATGCTCTCATACATGCCCCGACTTTTCTCAAAGTATTTATAGACAATTTGTACAAGACTCTTACTCAGACAAAAGATCTAAGTCACCTATGACTATACTAATGTACATATGTGTACACTTCTCTTATCCTCTGAATATGTCTTTCTTCCAAGCTTCAATAGTTGATCCTTCCTTCACTCTTTAACCTTCCAAGCCTTCAATTGGTGATTGGTCTGCACCAACATATTACACGCCTCAATCCGACCTACGGATTGAGAGATACACCCCAATCACTGTAAGGTCCATCCTTGAAACTGACGCGCGCGCCTTCCACAATTTCTACCCTTTCACATAGAGGATGCCCAAGCGCCTTTTTTAGAGGCCATTGGATCATTCCACCTTGCCCAAGCCTACTTCCTAGGCTCTGATACCAATGCAAGGAATTGAACTCACAACCTCTTGGTTAGGAATGTGATGGGCTAACCACTTGCCCCAAAAGCCATGGTTGAGGATTACTTCCTAATCCTCCCTCTTAGGGTGTAGTTCAACCATCTCCTATCTTTCAAGGGTGTGCTTCAACCTTCTTCTACCTATCACTTTATTACACTTTATCCCCCCATGAAAAAAATGGTTGTATCTTAAAAAACTTGAACAAAAATACCCAATGGAGCTCTGCTAAACCTATAGAAAATTTCGGTCCACTTGTATTGGCAAACAAAAAATTATGTATATGCTTGGCACAAATGGAAGAAACTACATGCATAGTCAAAATGGTAGTGCATTTAGAGAACAAAAAGGTTTTGATGCCATGTAGTAAAGCTATTTTGAACTACTAATGAACTTGAGTATTCTCATCAATGTTTTTGTGATTTTGAGATAGTGATAAGAAGGATGTCAACGATGCCCTAAAGAGAGCAGCAACCTACTCTAATACCAATTGTTGGAGTTCAAGGACACAACACAAGGAAGAAGAAGAATATTGGAGCAACACGACAATGAGTGTACTACTAAGTGAATGTACAAGACAAGTAACTAGTTAGGGCTATAGGCATATATACAAGTCAACGAAAAAAACTCCTAAAGATGGGAAAAAGTTCTCTGGTGGTCCTAAGTGTGTTTGCACATATCATTACTGAAATATATCGACAAACATTTTGAATTTTGTTTGATTTTCCTTTTAGTTTATGCATAGGAAGGATGAATTTAACTTCCCCCTCAATTTGGATCATAAAAACATCTTTTTGATTCTCAAAACTATAAGATATTTCATTAATAGTATTTTGATTTAAAGCTTCCAATTATGAGGAAAAAATGATATCACCATTTAAATCCTTATTAATAACGGACTTCATAGGGGCCACAATCAAAGCAAGGGGAAGGGTGTTGGAGTTAGATGTCTGCGGAAGCACATGAATAGAAGCTTGGAGCTCAACACACAATATTGAATGTATTACCACGAGAATGTACAAAGATAAGTAGCCCATTAGGGCAATAGGTGTATATACAAGCCGGGGGAAAAAAACCTCCTAAAGAGGGAAAAAAGATGCATTTTTCCTGCGCATAACCCTTTGCAACAAGCCTAGCCTTATACCTGTCAAATGTACCATCAGACTTATGCTTTAACTTGTTTACCCACTTAGTACCAATGGCCTTCTTGCAAGGAGGCAAGTCACATAAAGACCAAGTAATAGCATCATATTCAGATTGCATAGCAACCATCCAATTTTTTGAATTTTGTGCTTCATCAAATGAAACACGCTCATTCTCATCACAGAGTCTAGATGCAGCCATAGCATAGCAATCTAATGCAAAAGAGGCACTATGAGAGCCTATTTGAGTATGATATCACAGAGGTGCATCTAATTTGCTGTCATAAGTTTGCACCAACCATTTTGGCATAGTTTCTGCCTCCTCAATATCAGCTCTCTCATCAACAAGTACATCATGTAAATCTGCATCGGAAATGGGATGATCTACATCATCACATGAAACCTCCAAAGGCTGAGAAGTTGCCTCATTAGGACCAGCACTAGACTGTCCACCTATAAAAAGAGGTAGCAAAGTATCATACATGTCTTTGGAGCTAACAGATGCCTCCTTAGTACATGAAAGCAATGGCTGAATAGCATCTTCCACAAAAACGACATCACAACTAACCAAAATGCATTTATTATGTGGATGATACAGATGATAGCCTTTACTTTCAAAACTATACCCAAAAAAAATACATTTTACTGCTTTATCATCCAATTTTCTGCGATGTTGTTCAGGCACTAATGCATATGCCAAACAACCAAAAGCACGCAGATGAGCAACAGATGGCTTTCGATCATGCCAAGCCTCATATGGAGTGATAGACTGCAGTACTTTAGTGGGACACCTATTAAGTACATATGTTGCACACATAACAATCTCAAGCCAGAAACTATGTGGTAAGGCTTGACTCTTGACCATACACCTTGCCATCTCCATGAGTGACATGTTCTTCCGTTCAGCAACTCCATTCTGTTGAGGTGTATACGGCATTGTACAGTGGTTTTTTATCCCATGTTCAGCCAGAAATGCATTAAAGTCAGAAGACATATATTCCCCCCCTCGATCAGAACAAAGGGTGCCCATTTTACATACTGACAGATTTTCAGCCAGAACCAAAAACTTTTTGAAGCACATAAACACTTCCAACTTTGCTTTCAATGGATATACCCATGCATACTTGGAAAAGTCATCAATGAAAGTCACAAAGTAGAGATAATTTCCAAAAGATGGTGTCTGAATAGGACCACAGACATCACTATGTACAAGCTGCAATTTCTAAGTAGCCCGAACTGAACCATCTTTTGGAAAGGAAGAATGTTGCATTTTGCCCAAAATACAGCCTTCACATATATGTTTACCAGGTGCCTCAAGTTTGGGCAAAGAGGACACCATTTCAGATTTCAGCAGGCATATCAAACTAGCAAAATTCAGATGGCCAAAGAGTGCATGCCAAAGCTTTGCATCTGACATAGCCTGAGAATCATGTACTGCATATGCTAAATCATTTACTGATCTTTCATAGTCTATGAGCTTATACAAGTTATGACATAAAATGTAGAAGCAATAATGACATCGCCATTTGATAGGTCATGAGCTATACATCTGTCAGCAACAAATTTCACAACCAAGCCAATCTTGGCTAATCCAGGAACTGATAACAGATTTTTCTTGATCCCTGGCACAAACAAAGCATCTTACAAAGTGAAAGAACTACCATCAGCAGTAGTCAGAATGATCTTACCAACTCCCATGATAGGATAAGAGGAGTTGTTGTCGCATGTGACAGTATTCCCTATAGGGATAGGCTCGAGTGAAGAGAAGAAACTGCACTGCGAGGTAATATGTTTGGTCGCCCCATTGTCAAAGTACCAAACATCTGAGTTTACTGCAGACATGCACTGCTCATGAGAAGATGGGTCAAAACTGCAAACAATAGTAAACGCCCATTCTTCTTCCTGCACAAGCTTAGCAGACTCTATTTTTGGTGTAGAGGCCTCTGCAACAACCATTCTAGCCTCTTTCTTCTTTGCCTCTTTAGCAGCCAGTTTTGGATAGTTCTTTATGATATGATCATTTCCTTTACAATACTTGCAAAATAGTTTCTGCTTTTCTGATTTCTTTTCATCTTTGTCTTCCCTCTTCGATTGTGCAGAATTAGCAGATTTTTGCTTACTAGTTGAAGAGCTCCATTTTCCTTTGTCGTTCTGACTAGCTAGCAAAACTTGATCTGCAACACACATAATGGACCTGTTCTGCCTGGATTGATCTTCCTACAATAGAACAGGGACTAACTTCTCAAATGACAAGGCATTTGCATTTCCTTTCATCATCAACCGAAGAGTAGAAGCAAAACTCTGATATGAATTAGGAAGACCATTTAGAACAGTCTGCACAAGTCAGCTATCTGGATAACCTCATCAACAAAAATCAACTGTTCCTTCAAGTCTTTGATCTTTGTTAGAAAACTGTCCATAGAACCACCTTCATTCATGTGCTCACTCTCCGACTGTTTTCGGAGGTAAGCAACACGAGCCTCATTCCTAGCTTGGTACAATGTGGTAAGTGTATCCCAAGCATCCTTAGCTATTCTGCAAGAGCATATGTGAGGAATAATGGCACGCTTGAGAGACAAAGCTATCAATGCATGTGCCTGGGCATCTCTGCCATCCCAACAAATTTTCTCTACAGTAGTTGAGCAGAAACCACAACACGAACATGAATATGTAGAATATCATCATCTTCGACACCTTCTGCATCAGCTTCAGTACGTGCAGTTGTAACAGTTGCAGATGTGATAGAACATTTTTCAACACCCTGCACAATGTTCCACAGTCCTTTTGCAACCAATACATGTCGCATCATATAAGCCCATAACGGGTAGTTGGTACCATCCAACTTATCCTCAACAGCCAACATACGGAATACATCACTGCTTTCAGCCATGGCTGGTGACTAAAATACCATGATGCAGAAAATTGAGTGTATCTCAAAAAGTTGAACATAACTGCCCAGAAAAATTATGTTAAACGTGTAGCAGACTTCGAGATGCTTATACTCGCGAACCAAAATTGGTATATACCTTTGGTACAAAAAGATGAAATAGCCTGCACAAGCACTGTGATAGTGTGTTCGGAGGCTGAAACAAGCTCAAATCGCAATTTCGGCACCATAGAGCAAATATGTTTTGATCTCTGAAACACCCTGAGTATACATATCAAATTTCATGTGATTCTGAGACTCTAACTGAAGAGGTGTAGATGACACCCTAGATGAAGTGGTGACCTGCTCTGATACCAATTGTTGGAGTTAGATGTCTGTGGAAGCACGCGAACAACACAAGGAAGAAGAAGAAGCTTGGAGTTCAACACACAATACTGAATGTATTACCACTAGAATGTACAAAGATAAGTAGCCCATTAGGTCAATAGGCGTATATGCAAGAGGGGGGGAAAAACCTCCTAAAGAGGGAAAAAAGTGCCCCGGCGATCCTAGATTGTTCACGCACATCACTACCTAAATATATCAACAAAGGGTAGACTTTTCATAAACAAAGGGTCTCTTCCATTCTTTATGATCCCTCTTGGGATTTAGCTATCCACACTTTAGAAGTGTTATCACTTATAAATTTACCACACTCATCATTCTAGTTTGGGGAAACCCTCTCCCTACCCTTATCAACATCATTCTTTTGCAATTTTCTAAATTTCGATGTTTAGGGTTTAGAAGCATCCTTGAGGGGGACCTCAACATATTAGAAGACTTGTTTGCTTTCTTTTTTTGAGGCTCTAGAGGAATTTTTTTAGTAGCAATTGCTTAATTCAAAACATTAAAAGATTTTGATTACATTTTGAACAAAATTGACTAACAAAGGACAATCTTTAAGCAAATGACCTTGCTTGAAACAATAGAAATAGCCGTTAGGAATGTTTCTACAATAATTATTTGATCATGAAGTTTAGGCCTACCTAAGTCTTTTATTAGCAACAAAGATGATGCCCTTGGATATGTCAAGTTCAACAAGAATTTGGGGGTCTCATTTGGGATCAATCCCTGCCCACTTGCTTTTTGACCAAGCACCCTACCCAATAGGATTCCTAACTTATTTAAGCATGGATAAAAGTCTACAAGCGTATCTAGAAAATCTACCCAAACAACAATACAAGTGGGTTTAGCACCACATGGGGATAAATCAAGGGTTCCCTTAAAAAATCTAACAAGAGTTGCTTTGATAAGCCACTAACATTCTACAATGACATTCAATGCACTATACAATTTATCAAAGAAAAACAAGAAATAGTTGTTTTGTAAATGTTGAAGGTTGTGAACAAAAAGACCACTTGATTCCCAATTTACCCTAACCATGTGCTTCATATCATCTTGCCCATTAGAAAATATCCCAAAATTTGGTTTCAACATGACCCAAAACAGTTCCAATCAATGATAAGAGTCATTCTCATCATTATCAACTTCTAGCCAATTGCCATCAAGCTCATTGTGAAGATTGTGATTATTTTTTCATGCATGGAGATTAAAGGAGAGACAAATTACATGTGTTATCCATTGATGGGGAGTGCATACGATTATTTGCAAATAAAGTGACAAACCCATTCTTGTATTGTGAAAGTCCATCCCTTAGGGCTTCATGAAGTGCCAAGCTTGGACCTTACAAGGAGGCCTCTTTAGCTTGAAAGACACCAAGCAAAAGCGAGCATACAGGTTCAAAGAACAAATACACAAAGGACACAAGAGAGCATATATATATATATATATATATATATATATATACATATATATATATATATATATATATATATATATATATATATATATATATATATATATATATATATATATATATGTATATATATACATACACACACACATATATATATATATATATATATATATAAATAAACAAATATTGAATTAACAAAGGCAATCACATATGTCCACATAAATTATGTGCGATTTTACGATTGATACAAACAACAAACATCAATTAGGCAAAGCAAGCGCCATCTAAAACCTATATGTAAAGTACAAGGATAGGACATAGTCTCTCCATCTATTTGGGGGGGGGGGGGCATTTACTAGAAATGGAGTACATATTCTATCCATTAGGGGGGAGTTCTTAAGGTCATACAAACTCGTAATTCATCTTCTCTTGAGGGAAAAGAGACAAGATGAAAAAACTTAATTATGCCTTTGTTGTATTGGAACAAGGCAATCACAAATTGATGATTATAAAGAGCTTCAAGCAAGTCAATAGCCAAAATGAAGTTAAAGAAAGTATTTGAGAAAGTGAAGAGATCTCAGAAGTGAAGCTTGTATACATATGAACATTAGAGTTGGAAATTCTTGTACTATGAGTATAAATGATTCTTAGGATGGTAAGGAGTAATGTAATAGACATGGGATAAGTCTAGAATCATATGTATATAAGTCAATGATATAAAGGAATAAGAGATAGAGTCATTAGAAGCCAAGTGTCAATGAGGTAGATGTGAAGAGAGTCATCTTCAAAAATTAGCGATGAGTATTTCTCTGATTTCTCTCAGCCTGATCATGTGGATCAGGAAATCTTTTGTACACATCTAATCTAGAAGCTAATGAAGCTATGTTCAAAGTTTCATGGCCTAATTCCTTTCATGCTGTGAGTATGATCAATAGGAACATGTGTATGTAAAGTCTGCAGGTAGACCTCTCAGAGTCGCGCATTTTTTCGTGTCAATGTTTTGCTTGAACCTCAGTGCACAGTGTAAAGTTTTTGATGACTCAACATTAAAAATCTAAGTTAGAAGGTAAGGAAGCTATGGCTAAAAGCATTTAGCAAAATGGGATCTATGCTATGAGAAATCAACCTTAGAAGTTAGCTATGTCAAAGTCGCTTATTTAGGAAGACAGTTTCTAACATACTTTTGATCTTAAGGATCAAATTAAAGTTTTTAATGATTCTTTTGAAGAACTAATGGTTGATATGATTGCACAAAGGTAGCATGGAGATATGTAAATCATTATTTTGAAGAAATCTGAAGATATGTGCAGGTAATGAAGTCAATCTTTGAAGCAGACTTCTTGAAGAAGGAAGATTCTCACTCAGAGAAGTGATAGTTGAAGAATTGGTAAATGAAGGTTACATTTGTATAAAGTTTGGTTCATAACTAATATAGAGGTGTTCTTAAACCAGTATAGATCAAACTGTTGGAGATTTAGAGGTCTCCAATAGTGGTATGAGAGCTGAAGGTGAAATACAAGTGAAGTAAAGGCATTGAAAGTCCCGACTGTTGAAGATATTGAAGTTTCTTCTAATTCAAGGTGGACAAGGTTAAATTCTTGAAGATGATCTAAAGAAGTACAAATCTCGAGGTCAAAGGATCAAGAAGGATTAAAGCTTCATATCAAAGGTACACTATATCAGCATAAATCTTAGTAATTGCAGACACAAAAGATCAAAGATGGGAGAAAGCTTGCAGATTGATAAGCTGGATAGGGAGAACAATCTAGCTTGGTCCATGAGGATGGAGGCAAACCTCATGAGCAAAGATTTGATGGCATTCATTACAGAAGAAGAAGAAAAGCCTGAGTTTGAAGATCCTAGTGTTCCAACTAGGGAAGAACTTGCAAATTTGAAGAATTGGATGAGAAAGGATGCTCAAGCTAGGATCATCATTTACATGGCTGTAAATGATTATCTTCTACCTCACATTAGAGGATTAAAAAGTGCAACGGATGTGTGGAATGCTTTGGAAGAGCATTTCCAAAACACAACCAAGTCAAGGAAGTCTTCATTATGGGCAGAGTTTACAACTTTCAAGAAGAAGAGCTCACAATCAATCTCTGATTATGTGGCAAGGATGAAGGATATTGTAGATAGCTTGGGAGCAGTAGATGAAGACATTGAAGAGGATAAGTTGGTAAGGCAAATACTTACAGGTCTGAGAGGAGATGAGAAATGGAAGCCTTTCATATTGTCCATAGAATTGTCATTAGATCACTTTACTCCTGATCTTAATCAATTGCTAGGACACATGTTAACTTTTGAGCGGGACATTAAGGGAGATAATGATAGGAGTGCAAGTCAAGCTATGTACTCCAAGGACAAGAAAAAGAATTGTAAAGGGAAGCAGTTAACTGATGACGAAGGAACTTCAAGTCAAGCTAATTTCACAAAAGGAAAGATGAACTTTAGAGGTAAAGGAAGAGGAGGTAAGAACAAATATAATACTAAAGCTTGTTGGATTTGTGGCAGAACAAATCATTTGGAAAATGATTGTTGGTATAACAATCAAAATGGTGGAAGTAATAATCAGAGCTTTAATCAAAGAGGTAGAGGAGGCAAAAACCAAAGAGGCAACTTTAGAGGAAGAGGTGGTAGGACATCATATGCTAGAGGAGGTGGAAGAAGTTTTCAATCTCAGTCCTACAACAACAATTACTATAATTATGCATCAGATCAAAAGGATGACATGACTCTCATCTTGAATGCAACACATGAAGCAGTAGGAGAAGATCAAAGGGTGTTTTCTATCAACTCAGGATGTAGCAATCATCTGAGTGGCAACATATCATTGATGACTGATATGGAAGCAAAGGTGAATGGACATACAGTTCAGACAGGAGATAACACCAAGCATAAAGTGGAAAGCATTGGATTAGTGAAAACAAAGAGTGGGAGCACACTCTTAAACAAGGTACTTTATGTTCCTACTATTCCTAAAAACTTGATAAGTGTAGGACAAATTGTGGAGAAGGGATATGAAGTCAGATTCACAAATGATGGTGTTTATGTGCAAGATCCAAATCAAGGATATACAAATATCATTCCAGGTAAAAAGGAAGGAAGGTTGTTTACTCTCAAGGTCCAAGGTAATGTGGGACATGCATTATTTACTTATGGAAGTCAAGAGATGTGTGAGTTAGACCTATGGCATAAAAGGCTAGGTCATTTCAATGAGAGTGCTATAAAAGAAATGTCAAAGAATGATGTGGTGCTTGGATTGCCAAATGTTGAAGGTCAACACATGGTGTACAAGTGTGAAGCTTGTCAATTAGGTAAAGCACACAAAAGTTCATACAATGAATTAGGGTACAAGTATTCAAATATGCTTGAGTTGGTTCATACAGATGTGTGGGGTCCTTCAAGGGACTATAGCATAAATGGATCCAGATATTATGTGTTGTTTGTTGATGATGCAACCAGATGGATTACTTTATATGTAATCAAGGACAAATCAGAAGTGTTCAAGACATTCAAGCATTTTCATGCTTATGCGGAAAGGATTACAAGACAAAAGCTCAACAGGTTGAGATCAGATGGAGGGGGAGAGTATTTTTCTAAAGATTTTGATGATTATTTGTGGAATGCAGGTATAAAAAGAGAAGTAACTTGCAGGTACTCCCCTCAGCAAAATGGAGTTGCAGAAAGAAGAAATAGAACTCTTGTAGAGTTTGCAAGAGCAATGATGAAAGAGAAGAATTGTCCAAATTACTTATGGGCAGAAGCTATCAACACTGCAACATACCTTGTGAATAGGTTACCTTATGAAGCATGGTGGGGTAAGAAACCTACTCTTGATCATTGTAAGGTATTTGGATGTTTAGCATATGCTTATGTTCCTTCACAATTAAGACATAAGCTAGAACCCAAAGCAGAAAAGTATGTGTTTATTGGGTATGATGATAGATAGATGGGTTACAGATTGTGGAGTCCATCCACAAAGCAGTTTCTTGTTACAAAAGATGTCACATTTGATGAGAAAAGCACATGGTATACAAGGTCAACAAATGACTATGCAGATGTTGAGGAAATGCAAAGGAAAGGGAAGACAAAAGTAAGGGTGTATGAAGAAGATATTGATGATGTTGATTGTAAAAGTAATTTGCAGGGCAATGTTGAAGATGGGCCAAGATTTGATCCAGAATCAAATGTGGCTGAGACTTCAAGGAGTGCAGAGGTTAGAAGATCTTTGAGAGAAAGGAAAGAACCTATCAGGTATATTTATGATACATCTTTCTTAACAACAAAAGATTATGCTTACATTGTGAAGACATAAGAAGATCCAACCACATATGAAGAAGGTAAAGGTAAACAGAATTGGGAGAAGGCAATGCAAGAAGAGTATGATGCTCTACATGAAAATGAAACATGGGAATTGGTGCCAAGGCCAAAGAATCAGAAGGTCATTGGATGTAAGTGGGTGTATAAAACAAAAAGATTTGCAGATGGAAAGGTGTCTAGATACAAGGCTAGACTTGTGGTTAAAGGTTATGCCCAAACTTATGGGGTAGATTATGAGGAAACTTTTAGTCGTGTTGCTAAGATTTCTACAATTAGATCCCTAATTGCTATTGTTGCTTGTAAAGGATGGAAGTTATCACAATTAGATGTGAAGAATGCATTTCTGAATGGATACATTGCAGATGAAGTGTACATGGAGCAACCAGAGGGTTTCATGGATTCAATTGGAACAAATTATGTGTGTAAGCTCAAGAGAGCTTTGTATGGTTTGAAACAGGCTCCAAGAGCATGGAATTATAGGCTTGTGAAGTTTTTGAATGAATGTGGATATCAAGCATCAAAGGCAGATAGTAGCTTGCTAATGAAGGCAAGTGAAAATGGATATATATACATGTGTATTTATGTTGATGATATTATTGTCATAGGGACATATGCTCAAGGAATCAAGGAGCTTAAGAAACAAATAGAGAAGGAGTTTAAGATAAGTGATTTGGGAAACTTATCTTATTTCTTAGGAATGGAGATTGTGTATACTCAACATGGAGTATATGTTACACAAGAGAGATACTTGAAGAATCTTCTAGTCAAGTTCAACATGGAAGATTGCAAGCTTTCAACCACACCATTGGAGGTAAATCATAAATTGAGTAGATATGGAGGTGAAGAATTTAATGACATGAAGAAATATCAGAGTTTGGTCGGTAGTCTAATCTATGCTACCTATACAAGGCCAGACTTATCATATGCAGTAGGTGTGTTATCACAATTTATACATTGTCCAAAGAAGACTCATTGGATTGAAGCTCAAAGGGTACTCAGATATATCAAGGGAACTTTGAATGAAGGTTTGTATTATGGATTTACTTCTGACACAAGAATCAAAGTGTTTAGTGATGCAGATTGGGCAGGTGATTCAGATGATAGAAGGTCTACTCATGGGTATCTCTGTTATATTGGAGATAAATTAGTTTCTTGGTGCTCAAAGAAGCAGCATATAGTTGCTTTGATATCCACAGAAGCTAAGTATAAAGGAATGGTAGAGGCTACAAAAGAAGTGATATGGTTAAAGATCTTGTTAAAGAGTTTTGGAACTGATCAGAGTACTCCAATTATTTTTGGAGACAATATGAGTTCATTATATTTGGCAATTAACCGTGTTTTTCATGCCAGAACTAAACACATAGAGATTCAGTATCATTTCTTGAGAGAAAAGGTACTTGATAAAGAGATTGAATTATTGTATACTCCAACAAAAGAGCAAGTTGCTGATATGTTGACAAAAAGCTTAGATGGACCTAAGCTATAGAAGTTCAAAGAGATGGCAAGAGTAAAGAAGAATGAAATAATCACAATTAGTGATTGAGGGGGAGCTGTTGGAACAAGGCAATCACAAATTGATGATTATAAAGAGCTTGAAGCAAGTCAATAGCCAGAATGAAGTTAAAGAAAGTATTTGAGAAAGTGAAGAGATCTCATAAGTGAAGCTTGTATACATATGAACATTAGAGTTGGAAATTCTTGTACTATGAGTATAGATGATCCTTAGGATGGTAAGGAGTAATGTAATAGACACGGGATAAGTCTAGAATCATATGTATATAAGTCAATGATGTAAAGGAATAAGAGATAGAGTCATTAGAAGCCAAGTGTCAATGAGGTAGATGTGTAGAGAGTCATCTTTAGACATTAGCAATGAGTATTTCTTTGATTTCTCTCAACCTGATCACGTGGATCATGAAATCTTTTGTACACATCTAATCTGGAAGCTAATAAAGCTATGTTAAAAAATTCATGGCCTAATTCCTTTCATGCTGTGAGTATGATCAATAGGAACATGTGTATGTAAAGTCTGCAAGTAGACCTCTTAGAGTCACACATTTTTTCGTGTCAATGTTTTGCTTTGATCTCAGTGCGCAGTGTAAAGTTTTTGATCAGTGAGCATTCAAAATCTAAGTTAGAAGGTAAGGAAGCTATGTCTAAAAGCATCTAGCAAAACGGGATCTGTGCTGTGAGAAATCAACCTTAGAAGTTAGCTATGTCAAAGTCGCTTGTTCAAGAAGACAATTTAACATACTTTTGATCTTAAGGATCAAATTAAAGTTTTTAATGATTCTTTTGAAGGACTAATGGTTGATATGATTGTGCAAAGGTAGCATGGAGATATGTACATCATTAGTTTGAAGAAATCTGAAGATATGTGCAGGTAATGAAGTCAATCTTTGAAGCAGACTTCTTGAAGAAGGAAGATTCTCACTCAGAGAAGTGATAGTTGAAGAATCGGTAAATGAAGGTTACATTTGCATAAAGTTTGGTTCATAACTGATATAGAGGTGTTCTTAAATCAGTATAGATCAAACCTTTGGAGACTTAGAGGTCTCCAACATGTTGAAGACAACGTGATTCATGATTTCCAAATTTTTGACATTATTACAACTCTCCAGAGATTCCATAGTACAATGCCAAATCTGTTACAACTTCCTAGTAGAATTTCTTGGTATCCCAAAATGGGAATATTAAAGACATTAAAAAACTTATTGAGGATGCTCTAGAACCTCTGAACACTGATACAATGGATGAACAAACGAGGAATGTCCTCCTCTTTGCCATGGAGAACACATAAGACTTCATAAATTCGAATATTTCTGCCTTATTGCCTGTCCAAATCCCATTGTGGGGAATGAGCCATTGAATAACAAAGTGTTTGATGTTAGTTGGGAAAGCCCATATAAACTCAAATCTATATCTCCACATGTTGCATGTCCAATTGGTTCTCCACCTTTTATTTGTGCACTAGCTTAATAGATGTTTCTCTTTGCTTCTTGAAGTGCAAGAACACTTTTCCAAATACTGTGCACAAATTGACATCATCATTGTAAGAAAAAATGATAGTAGCAATGTTACACATTTCTTTATTCTCAATAAAAATCTATTCATCAACCTGAAAGCATTTCTTTATCTTTCAGCGAAAAGTTCTTCTATCTAATTGTCATATTTTTTTCATACCATTCATGGATACTCTAGAGTGGGCATTAGCAAAAAGGGTGTGCAAAAAATTGATAAACATTTACCAATCCCTATGTCATGAAAGGACTCAAGTGTGAATTTCCACTCAATGCTATCATAGGCCTTGTCAAAGTCAACCTTAAAAAAGTAAACTTCTTGTCCAAGATCTTTGTTACATTCCATATCCTCAAAGAGGGAGACGATGGCATTTAGGATATCTTCCTATAATGGAACTTTTTTTATGAGGAATCCTATTCGTTATGGTTCTAAGTCTTCTAGCAAGGGTGGAAGAGAAAAATTTATAGACAAAATTCAAACAAGAAATAGGTCTCCAATCATTGAGGTATTCCTTGCATCTTCTCTTATGAGAAAACTTGATAACTCTAGTATTGATGTTGAAAGGGAGATTACCTCACCCAATTTCTTCTTTCTAAATCAAGAGAACATAAGGTATAACAAAATCTTTCAATTCCTTACAAAACTTGTTAGGTATGTCATGAATGTGAAGAGATGGATTGATATGTTCCTGAAGATGAAGTGGTGCTACAAAATCCTTGCACTACACCAGCCAAATAAACTATAGAGAAGTTTTGTCAGCCCTTTTATCTTACCAATGAGTATATTTGAGACCTTATGTACCTTGGAAGATCACTTGCAAAAAGTTGAATCAAGACAGACAAGTTTGAATAAAAGTCAACTACCTCAAACCTTTTATTTTTGAACTATGACACTCAGTGTTTCACTCAGTACTCCTTCTTTGGTCAAAGTTGGCCAGAGATCTTTTAGAGACGTCTAACTAAGAAGCAAAGCAACCTATTACAAGTTATTTCACTGAAAATGATGAACCATATGATGAGAAATGAATTTAGCAAATCACCTATGTCAACCCAGCTTTTTGGGAGGCAGTAGACATCTATACACAGTCAAGCTTAAATGTTAATTGCTCACAGCACACAGATCCAATTGAGATGAAACTCTGGAATATGATAGTATACTTAGAGAATACCAAGTTAAAGCTCTGAAAAAGATGAACCATGCTCAAAGAAATCTGCTCTACAAGATGACCAAAAACTGAGAGATTGTGACAGAGAACAATTCATACATATAGACTTGACAATATGGCAATAAATGATCATGAAATCAATTCTATATTGAGTGGAAAGTACAATGACTTACTGTTACATAAGTGTGCCTTGAGATCACACACTGATCTTGCAATAAGCTCTGGAGATTGAGGCTCTCTAACTGTGACTAAAAAATACATGTACATATGGTGAGAGTTGGAGCCACCATTTGAATTTGAATTGGAGCTCACTTAAATCAGTTTTCCTTATTTTTAGTGATATATTCTAACTAACTTAATTACGATTTTGTGGAGTTATCTTTGCCTAATCATCAAGTGGATTCAACCACTTTTGATTCTTCACTTTTACATAAAGTAAATGCTCAAAGAGTTATAAGAGGTAGTTCATAAGTGAACTTTTAATCTTCATACATTGTCTTCACTTTAAAGCTTCTCCTATGACTTTATGAGACTCAAGCCAATACTTAGGCTTTTCATAGACTTGCTCCAATATCTCCCCATCAAGCCAAGTATGCTTGAGGTCTTCAATCTTCAAGAATTACCTGCAGCCCAATCATAGCCTTGAATTTGCAAAGTTTTGTACCATCCAATGCTTTGGTTCAAATATTTGCACATTGTTGATGAGTGGACAAATATGATATTTGAATCCCCTTGCTCAGAACTTTCTCTCTTACATAGTGATAATGAACTTCAATATATTTAGTCCTTGCATGAAAAATTAGATTAGCAGCTAAGTGAATAGAACTCATATTTTCACAAAAAATAGTTAGAGTTCCAAATTCCAATCCAAGATCCATGAATAATGTCTTCATCCACATAGCTTCTTGAGTAGCTATGGAAAGACCTCTATATTCAGCTTCTATGGAAGAGAGAGCAATTGTAGGTTTCTTCTTGGATGACCATTAGATAAGCTTTGGACTTGCAAAAGTGAGATACCCTGAAGTGATCCTTCTATCTTCCTTGGAGCCAGCCCAATCTGCATCAGAGAATATGTTTAGACCTAAATCACATACATAAGGGTAATAAAGTCCTTCATTTATGGTCCCTTTGAGATACTTGAGTATCCTTTTGGTAGCTTCCATGTGTGGTTTCTTGGGTGTGTGCATAAATTGACTTAGCACACTCACACTATAGCATATATCTACCCTTGTCAATGTGCCATAGTTTAAACTACCCACTAGACTCTGATATGCTATGACATCCTCTATGAGTTCACCTTCATGTGAGCTCAGTTTGTGATTAACCTCCATTGGAGTACCTGCAATCTTACAATCTTGCATCTTGAATTTTGCCAACATTTCCTTAATGTATTTTCTTTGAGTGAGAAACAAACCATGATCTTTGTAGACAACTTCCAATCCTAGGCAGTAGGTAAGTGATCCCAATTCACTTATCTTGAATTCTTCTCTCATTTGTTCTTTGATTCTCTTAATACCACCTGTATCATTTCCTGTAAGTATAATATCATCTACATATACACATAAGTAGATGAATTTAACTCTTTTTTATAAAGAGTGATGGATTTGCCTTGCTTGGTTGAAAGCCTTTGTCCTGCAAGAATGAAATAAGTCTGTAGTTCCAAGCTCTTGGAGCTTGCTTGAGACCATACAATGCTTTGTTTAGTTTACATACACAATCAAGATACACTTGATTCTCAAAACCAAGTGGTTGTGCCATATAACCTCTTCTATTATCCAACCATTAAGAAATGCATTTTTTACATCTAAATGGAGTATCTTCCAATTCTTGGAAGAAGCAATACTAAGCAAAACTCTGATTGTAGGCATCTTTGCTACAAGGGGAAAATGTTTCTTCATAATCAACTCCTTGAGTTTGTGCAAAGCCTTTTGCTACAAGCCTTGCCTTGTACCTGTTTATAGAACCATCAGAATTCTTCTTGAGTTTGTAGATCCACCTTGACCCTATTACCTTCATGGATGAAGTCTTGGGAGCTAAATCCCAAGTGTTGTTTTCCTCAAGTGCTTCAATTTCCTCCTTCATTGCATGCCTCCATTTTGGTTTTACCTTGTCTTCTTCAAATGATGAGGGATCTTCTTGATTAATATCCTGTGCTATGTAGATAGAGTGCTTAGTAACTAGAGTGGTGTCAAAACCGTACCTTTCTGGCTTCTTCTTTTCCCTCATAGATCTTCTTAGGCCATGATGTGATGATTCTGCCTCTTGTCCAAGTTCCTGCAATTTTGCTTTACCTTTAGACTTCCATGCCTTGATCTTTTCCATATGAGATTCTTCATCATCTTCTGAGGTGTATTGTTATTCAATCTTAGGTTGATTTTCTTTAACAAGCCTTGGAAAATCATCTTCAAGGTCATATGGTAAATTGACCTTCCTGCATGAATCCTCATACCATGAATTTTTCTCATCAAATACTACATATCTACTCACCAAGAATCCTTTGTTGGTAGGGTTGTATAGTCTATAGCCCTTTTGATTGTTGTCATATCCAATGAATACACATCTTTCTGCTTTTGGATCCATCTTTCCTCTAACCTGTGAAAGAATATGAACATAAACAATACAGCCAAAAATTTTGCAATGATCTAGGTTTGGTCTTTTTCCAATCCAAGCTTCATATGGTGTCATCCCATCAAGGGATTTTGAAGGCAACCAGTTAATTCAAATAAGAGGTTGTGGATACAGCCTTAGCCCATAGATAGTTAGGTAGATGCTTTTCATTTAACGTAGGCCTTACAACTTCAACAATTGTCCTATTTATCCTCTCTACCACTCCATTTTTCTTAGGAGTGTACCTTGTAGTTACCTCTCTTTTGATTCCTCTTTCTTGAAGGAAAGAATCAAATTCATGGGAGAAGTATTCTCCCCCTCCATCTGATCTTAGCCTCTTAAGTGATTTACCTGTTTGATTATCCACAAGAGATAAATATCTCTTGAAGCATGGAAAAACTTCATCTTTGTGTTTCATAAAGAATAGGATAGTCCACCTACTGCAATCATCAATAAATGACACATAATACCTTGATCCAGAGAGTGAAGCATCTATGCTAGGTCCCCATACATCTGTGTGGACCGATTCCAAGAGGTCTCCATGCATATAGCTTTTCTTCATGAAAGGTAACCTGTGAGACTTTCCAAATTGACATGCATTGCATTTATAAATCATATGTTGCTTTGATAAGTTAGGAAGTCCAAGTACACTTTGGTCTCTACATATTTTCTTTAGTGATCTTTCACCAATATGTGCTAACCTCTTGTGCCATACCTCCAATTCTGTGAGTGTTTGTGTTGTATAACTACATGGGTCTAAGGGGTAGAACCCTTGGGTTTCTAGGTGTGAAACCCTTGGGATTTATGGTTTATTTACCCCTTTTAGATGGGTCTTGAACCTTAGGGCTAATTCTCTAAAGTTGACTACCTTAGGCTTAATTGGAAGCTTCTCCTAGCCACTTGGTTTGTACGTGAGAGCTTTGGAGAGTCTTCTTTTAGAAGCCATGTGATTTCCTAAGCTCGGAAACCATGTGAACACCTTAGGGACCCATGTGATGGAAGGTACACATGTCCCCTTGAGAGGGACTTACCCCCTTGGACTAGGAGCTATATATTGGAGGGGTTGGTTTGGTGGATGGAAATCTCTCTTCCTAGTGTGTGGCCTTGCTAGTTAGTGTTCAGTTCACTTGTGTGAAGGCTATGTAGTCCTTCCACAACAGTGGTATCAGAGCTAGGACTCTTGAACTTCGTCTCCATTTGAGGTCTTGAATTTGCGAGTCTCGATTTGAATTTGAGTTCTACGATGGTTCACAGTGACTCGCGGATGTGAGAGTCCTTTCTTCTTTGTTGAAGAAGGCAAAAGAACGTCGCGTGATCCCTCCCCTGTACGAGGAAGGCTAGCCCGTCCACCAGGTGGCTGTTGTCATGTACAACTAGCTCACGGAGTCAAGAACTTGACCTGATAGGCAACCCTTATCAAGGCTCACACATACGTGTGCATACTCATCCCGGAGTATCCGTCAGACGTGCGTGACGAGACGAGCTCAACATTCGCTCGTTCTCTTCTGGATGAAAACGATGATAGTTGCAGCGTAGTATATGAAGAGCGTCGGTCTGTGCAGTCGCTTGTATATGGGATAATATCCAGCTTTGTCAGATTCGCTCCTTGTGCAACCAACTAAAGCTACAAGCATCAGAACCTTCCATAGCTGAGACTTCATAATATACATTATAACCTGGGTGTTGTGTGCACGTCGACAACGCCTCACATCTTTCTTCTACAATTAGTACGTGATAGAAGACGGATGCAGTTCTAGGATCGTTCTGCTAACTCACCTCATCATCTAGATGGGTAGACACTCTGTCTATTTTTCACTGTGATGCAGTTTCCTTCAAGATCTTTGTCTTGCCGATGAACACCACAACCATCATGAATCTCAGATGGTTTGCCTCTCTCAATACGAGATCCTCCAATATCGATTGCGAACAAGGCCTCGTTTGTTTCCTGGCATGTATTTTCTTCATCTGCAGCAAGAAAGGATCGAGAACGAAGAGGTGTTGCTTCCCGACAATGTTCCTCTTCTTCCGCCACCTTTTGTTACTACGAGGTAGAGCAGTGAGCTAAGCGGGAGAGACGAGATGAAGAGCCCATCTCTAGCTCCTATTCGACAATTTTTAATGGATGCATAAGAAATCCGAGAAGATAAGTTTATACATTTTTTAATGTCAATTTACATATTGCATATGGGTTTACTTGCTGTAATGTTGCTCATATGAGCTTTTTTTTTAATTATTACATGTGAATAAACCCACTAATGTGTAGTTTCATTATAAGAGATTTTGAAAGAAACTATGGAACGAAGTTCCATGGGACAAAATTCAAAGGCACGATAGACTCTTCACCAAGATCATGGAAAGAACAAAGTTAGAGAGTAAGTTATTTTCTTCTCTCACAAATTCCGTGAAATTTTATACATGAATGAGTGGATATTTTATGCATAAATCTCTTTTGCATGAAGAGTGGCTTTACAAACTAGTGCATACACTTATAAGAGCATGAACTTATTTGAGAAGTTTACTAAGAGAAAAGATAGCATGTGAATATGAAGGTATAAAGATTGCACTCTTTAGTATGCATAATAGATGCATGTGATCACCTTGGGTATTCAAGTAAATATGAAAATGCCCAAGAGGAACTCCAGCAAGGGACGTGATGGAATGGCCCAAGCCTATCATGGAGGCGCTCAAGAAAAGTCAAGGGATGGATGAAGCTTAATTTCCAGATAAGTTTTTCCCTCTTTTCTTTTCTTTTCAAACCATGAAGCATGCACAACATAATGTAAGAGAAATGAACTGAGTAGTGGATGCATAGAATTAAGTGGCCGGGTTTCTTTGGCCACATAGACAATTAGTCATGGAAATAACTTGCACGATGCATCCACTTCATTGATTTGAAAAGAAAGCTTGGTTGAGCATTTTCATGGAAAATGTTCTATGAAGTATGCATTATGGAAACTAATATGCATAGTAAGAAAGATGCACGGAAATCTAGCACCATCTTCTGACTGAACAAAGTTCCAATTTGGAACTTTTGCATGCTTTAAGGAGGGGTTCAACTTCTGAACCTTATGCATGCTACACCTTTTCCAATAAAGGTCTAAACATTTGGCAAGCACTATGCATATGAAATATATTAAATGGGTTTGAAGGTTAAGAGGGAGGTTTGGTTTATTCTAGCTTAAGTATGGTTACAATTTCCATTGTGGGAATAATGGTAGTAGAGCTATTTGGCCATAAGAAAAACTACCATTTATTTCTATATAGTTGGATTATTATAAGCCAAGAAATAGTACACTGGAAAGATACCTTAAGCTTAAAAATCCCTCTTATGGAGCATCAAACTCCATAAAAAACCAATGGCATGCCTGATCAGCAAGGCCATAGTACAAAAATTTTCTCTCTTGAAACCACGATACAATCATGGTAACTTAGAGCATTAACTTCTCAAAGCTCTAAGTAAGAGAAAATATGGTATAACAGAATTTTAGTTTGGGAAGAGGAAAGTATTAGTGTTTTTGTTCAAAAAAGTTTTGTTTGAAAGAACTACAGAACTATTTGGAGCTTTACATTTTTCTTCCAAGCAAATGCAATGCTTGAAGAGAAGGTAAAACTCAAGGGTGGTAATAAACCCTAAGTACCATTTTCTAATGTCCTAGAAAACAAAGGATTATATAGTAAATGGAATTACCGTATTCTTCAACATAGATATTTGATTGACAAATCAATTATTCTTTCTCAGATTACTCATTATGTCATAAGAGATGATATCTAGTTGAGATATAAACTAGCTCTATCATCAACTAACACGAAAGGGATCTTGTAGAGTATATCTGAATCAAGGTATAATTGAAAAGCCAATTTTTTGAGACTAAGTTGCAATTGAGACTTGGTAAGTGGAAAGTCCACTGTAGCATAAGCAATACATGTGCTCTACAATGGAAATAACACTTACAAGTCCAAGAAGTAATAGATCTGATTTGATTAGAAGAAGGTTTGATCCCAAAACTCAAGCTAAAGTTACCTTTACTAAAGTGGAAGTGTAAGCCGGATCGTATGGGACATCTACTTTTACACTACCACTGAAGTAAATTCGGTGGTATGGGACATCGAATTTGTGGGTAATCTCAACTTGAACTTTGGGACATTTGTTCTGTATGCTTGGAGGAAAGAAAGCATAAAAACCTCTGAATAGTTCTTTTAACCAGGAAGGACAATAAATGATTGAAAATAAACTCTTTCAAATACTACTGAAAGAGCACAATTTTCAATTTACTCTCAGGTAGTTTTTGAGGACGAAAACTCTTAAGGAGGGGAGAAAGTCCCCAAGAACTTGTATCTTATGCTTTGAAAAGACCAAATAGGGTATTGCAAGGTAAAAGATAGGCAAGGAATAGATAAAGTTGAAGTACTTCCTCGTATTCTAGTACTTCATATATCTTTCATTACATCTTCCAACTAAATGAAGTTCTCAGAGATTGGGAATTCTCTAAGAACCCCAATGCAAGAGAAGACTTGCATACACCATAAGGATTGTATAAATCCTAAGTGGGTTAGGAAAAGAAGTTGGATGAACTATAAAGGATAAACCTAAAGATATTTTGATGCTTCATAGGGATAACATAACATACGTTCTGGATTCCAGTAATATAGACCTAAGGAACAAGACTTCTTGTATGAAACAAAATAGCTAGATCCCCAAGAAAACCCATGGGTAAAGCTTTGAAGCATGAAGGGAACTATTTGAGAAAGACCTAGTCTTATCTCTTATTTTGGCTAAAGAAGAGAAGGAAGCCAAAAGACCTAAGTAGGGCAAAAAATCAAGTCAAACTTTAAGTTTGATAAGGTGGCTCACACCACATTAAATGGTTAACCAATTATTTAAGTAAGATTAGTAGTGGTGTATCTAAGCACCTTAGTCCTTGCTCTTATAATTTGGTACCACAGTATGAAGGACATTTAAAAGGATAGAAAAGGTGAGAAAGTATAGAGAGAAAGTTATGTGGATTGGATGAGGAACCCACTGGTATGGGACAATGGGTACTGAATCCTGTTGAGTGCTTTTTCTTGATGGCCAGAAGAAAAAGGGACTCATGATCCAATGGAAAACATCAGGAAGACAATGTCTAGGAATAGGCATCTTCTTCAGTTATCCTCTCAAAAGGAAGAAGAATTCTTCCAACAAGATATGAAAGTATCTATCTCTTATAGAGAATTAGAAATAAGGAGAGGATCAACTTTTTTGAGTTTGAAGATAAACTCCAAAGGATGAAGCTCTAAAAGCTTCATGCCAAAGTATGACTTGAAATTCAAGGAACATAAAAATGATCTTAGACCAAGCTTGAAAGAAAGCTAAGAAAGATCATCTTTTGGATACTTGATATTTCAAGTCAATTGAAGAATAAGAAAGATCTAATTACGATGTCAACATAGGACATCTTTAATAGCTCTAGAATTCAAGGGAGAGAACTCTGGAAGGCCAAGAAGATCTTTAAGATTTGAGATCCAACTAAAGATCCGTAAGGATTAAGCAGTGAAGAAATGATTGGCATAATCTATTTCTACTTATGACCTTAAAGATAACACAATCTTTTACACTATGGGTTTGAGGTGCATTATCACTATGTCAGGGAGAGGTTCTCTGCTGGGGAGATCAGCTTGGCATATGTGCCCACACAAGAGAACATTGTAGACCTTTTCACGAAGGCTCTCCCTAGGGAGAAGTTTGAAGCTTTCCGCAAAGCTTTGGGCTTACTTCCTTTTGTGGAGTGATTTCCACATAGCTTGGCACTTCCTTATACATGAGTGCCAACTCCTTGTTCACCGCATCACTCTAATGGGGGATTTGTTGATATATTTAGGTAGTGATATGTGTGAACACACTAGGTCCACCGAGGCACTTTTTTCCCTCTTTAGGAGGTTTTTTCCCCCCGGCTTGTATATACGCCTATTGACCTAATGGGCTACTTATCTTTGTACATTCTCTAGTAATACATTCAGTATTGTGTGTTGTGCTCCAAGCTTCTTCTTCTTCCTTGTGCTGTTCGTGTGCTTCCGCAGACATCTAACTCCAACAACCATCTGCCTTTATGCCATTGTGACTTGGCTTACAATCTTCTCTTCATCTATTACTTCTCCAATATTAACTTATCAGCTATGTTCTTGATTTGTGTGAAAAAGTCATCACATTCTGCTTGGGAGCTTTCTTGAGGGTTGTGAAGTCCAACCATAGTTGATGCTTTCTTGCTTTAGTACTTGAAGAGAAGAAGGTTTCAAGTGCATTCCAAACTTCTTGAGATGTTTTACAACTTCTGATATGAGGTAAAAAAAATCAGAGATAGAGTTGAGAAGATAAGACCTTGCTAATGCATCTTTGGAAAACCATGTACTTAGTCTCTCCTGCTCTTCATGTGTTGGTTGACTCTTGTTTCTGAATGTAGGCATGACTTCATCTCCAGCCACATAACCATATAGATTCCGGCCTTGGAGATAAGTTTCCATACTTCATGACCAAGCAGAGTAATTACCTGTGTCCAATTTGTCAATTGATGAAGGAAATCCATCTGCCATACTTGCTCTGATACCACTGTGAAGAGATGGATTGATATGTTCCTGAAGATGAAGTGGTGCTGCAAAATACTTGCCTTGCACGAGCCAAATAAACTCTAGAGAAGTGTTGTGGGCCCTTTTAGCTTGCCAATGAGTATATTTGAGACCCTATGTACCTTGGAAGATCACTTGCAAAAAGTTGAATCAAGATAGACAAGTTTGACTAAAAGTCAACTAGCTCAAACCTTCTATTTTTGAACTATGACACTCAATGTTTCACTTAGTAGTCCTTCTCTGGTCAAAGTTGGCTTGAGATCTTTTAGAAAATTCTAAATAAGAAACAAAGAAATCTATTACAAGTTATTTCACTAAAAATGATGATTCATATGATGAGAAATGAATTTAGCAAGTCACCTATGTCAACCTGACTTTTTAGGAGGCAGTAGACATCTATACACAATCAAGCTTAAATGTTCATTGCTCACAACACATAGATCCAATTGAGATGAAACTCTGGAATATGATAGTATACTTAAAGAGCTACTAATACCAAGTTAAAACTCTAAAAAAGATGAACCATGCTCAAAGAAATCTGCTTTGCAAGATGATTGAAAAGTGAGAGATTGTGACAGAGAATAGTTCATACATATAGACTTGACAATATGGCAATAAATGACCATGAAATCAATTCTATATTGAGTGCAAAGTACAATAACTTACTGTTACATAAGTGTGCCTTGAGATCACACACTGATCTTGCAATAAGCTCTGGAGATTGAGGCTCTCTGACTGCGACTAAAAAATACATGTATGTATAGTAAAAGTTGGAGCCAAGATTTGAATTTGAATTGGAGCTCACCTATGTCACTTTTCCTTATTTCTAGTGATATATTCTAACTAACTCAATTACGAGTTTGTGGAGTTCTCTTCGCCGAATCATCAAGTGGATTCAACCACTTTTGATTCTTCACTTTAACTTTAAGGCTTCTCCTATGCCTTTATGAGACTCAAGCCAATACTTAGGCTTGTCATAGACTTGCTCCAATAATGAACACCAAGGAAATTACTAGGTTTCATTCTACTAATGGTTTCTTCAACCTCACTACTAGTGAGGGGCAAATCCAAGAGAGTAGCAAGGCTTTTAGAAATAATTGTTTCTTTTAAGATCAATAATGGCCTTGGATCTCTGGATATCATTCCACACTTGGGAGTGCTAGAGAGAACATCAATGAATTAGATCAAGGCCTCTTGTAATTTCTTCTTAGAGTTGATAGCATACCTACCATCTTTCTTTGTTGACATAGCATGAAAGATTTGATTTTCTTATTTTTCATAAACTCAAACATTTTTTTAGTGGCTCTTTCTAGCTTACTAGTCGAGCATCCCTTTGCAGAAGTAAGAGAACCATTGGTAGCCAGATATCCTTCTCATCTTCGTCTATCTTGAAGTTCAAGAGCCCTCCCATGATCACTCAAACTCAGATCAAGGGAACTAGATAGCTTCTAAATGTCATTAGCTATCATCATCCTTCCCTTTGCTTTAATTTGATTAGAGAAAAAGTAGGAAATGATGTTCTTAATCGTATAATCAACACATTGGAGCTTAAGGAGGGACATATCAAGATGGGGCAAACCATACTTGTAGAAAGGGCACTCTTGATGAGGAAAATTTTAAGGGGACTATGGTCAGATAAGAGAAAGGAGTGGCCCACGTTACAATTTATGATCCAAAGGTCTTGTAAGTTAGCAATATTCATATAACATCTATCTACTCTAGCAAGATCGTAGTTTCCTCCTCGTTGATAGTTGTTCCAAGGAAAAATAGTATTGGGGGAGATATCAATAAGGTTATAGAGGGGATAAGATTGAACCATTCCTCCTCACTCCAACGAATGAAATTCTCTTTTTTGTTAAACCTATCTGAGATCTTAGTAAACATATTGAAATCTCCCATAGAAAGGAGGGGACCAACTAAATAGATGAGCTCCATCCAACAATGTGCCTTATTCAAATAGAAATTGGAGGCATAAACACTCACTTTAGTGTACTTGATAGGATCTTTAAGAAAAATCCAACCCATTGATTGATAGGGTTGTAAAAATCCTGGCTGTAAAAATCCTCGCTTATGTGGGGTACAATCAAGAAGGATATGTCTAGGGCCACAACTCCTGTTACACTTAAATGACCATTAAACTACCAATCGTGATGAGTTGAGAACCTATTAAGGTTGTGGAGGAGGCCATTTTCTTTGAACTTAAGCTCTTGGATGTTGATGCAATTAGGGGATAAGGAAGTATCTCTAAGCTAATTATTAATGCCCTTAGCTCTACCTGGGTTAGAGATCTCTTTACAATTTAAAGAGGCACAACTTAAGGTTTTAAATATCATTTCTTATAATCCTTGGTAGGTTTGTCCAAGAAGACAAAAACTTTAGTTGGGCCATTGTTCCTATCAATTTTTCTTTTAACCTTGTGAGAGAAGGAAGAAGGAAGATCACAATATTCAAATTGTGTCATAGCACATCTTCTAGTTCATCAATATTTTGGGCATATCCGTGTAGCATTCTATGATCATGGTCTTCCAGTTCTAAATTAAATTCTAGGTCAACATTTAGCACACACTTGTTATCCATGTTGATAGTTTGTGAAGGAGATATAAGGTTTTTCTTGGCCATGGAATGTCATTTTATCTTACGGCTTCCTATTAGGATCCATCCTTCTCCACTATTTAATTCAAGTATAGATCTTGTGCTAGAAGGACCTATTGGGCTACTTCTTTATCATAAGTGGGAAGGACACTATCATTTTCTATGTTGTTATTGTCTTTGCTAACTAGTTCATCATCAGAAGGATTAAACACTCCCTCTAGAAGATTTTCAAATGGTTTGAATTGCCCATAGACTTTGTTTTTATCCTTGTGGTTAGTAGGTTTTTCTAGAGCTATGTTGATTCCAACCCTAAATGGAATACAGTTACCACTAACCTCTTGATTGATAGATGATTCAGTCTTTAACATCATAACTAATTTTATCTATCACTATAGTATTTTCTTTGATAATTTCATTCTGAGTTGATGTTAATGTTATGAACATTCTTGAAACAATTTCTGAAAAGCACCACCTTTAAGCCTCATGGCCTCAACAAATGTTTTTGTAGGTGGGCCCAAAAGAACTCAAAAGCACCAAGAGGTCCAAATCCCTAATACAAAGGCGCTCAGAACCCTAGCATGCTCTTCTCATAGTCTCATCCTTGTGTGTCTCTTTCTCTCTTATAGATTAAAATTTTGGCCAATCCTCTTTCTCTCTCTCTTATAGATTAAAATTTTGGCCAATCCTCTAGGAATTGTAGTCATTCCCATTTTGTGTGCCTGATTTTATACACATATAGAATATTATTTCTACAAACTATATTGTGTGTGGCCGCTAGAGGTCTTTCCATGGCATGGGTTTGAGCCTTTTGTGTGTGTGTGTATATATATATATATATATATATATATATATATATATATATATATATATATATATATATATATATACACACACACACAAAAGGCTCAAACCCATGCCATGGAAAGACCTCTAGCGGCCACACACAATATAGTTTGTAGAAATAATATTCTATATGTGTATAAAATCCATACGTGTGTATATACGGCCACACACAATATAGTTTGTAGAAATAACATTCTATATGTGTATATATATAAGTCTCCCTCCATCCACATACGGCACAGAACATTCTTCGAATCAAAAGTACAAAGAGAAAGAAACCTTCTTCACGTACCTTCCAAAGCCTTTTTGTGGCACACGGAAGAGAAAATGATTCAAATCCAACACTAGAAAGTGAAAGAAACCAAAGTACTACGTAGAGAATTTCTAAAGTTTTTTTCTTTTTTTTTTAAAATTTTAAATATGAATCATTCAGATGTACTTTTTTTTAATTAAATTTGAATTAATTGAAAAATACAACTGAAAGTGGGCATAGCACCTGTGAGACTCTTTGTATCTCACAAGCACGGGTTAGATGCTTGGCACTAAAGGCTTGCTAAGGTAGATTTGGGGAGGAGATGGCTTCAAAAGGAGATGAGATAACTGGTTTGAACTAGCTCAAAGGCTCATTTGAAACAACCCTAAAAACTAGGAATGCATTGAAGTGTGTGAGAGTATACAAGTTCTTTTCAATACATGAGTGTTGATGGGTGTCCATGACAATGAGTAGGGGTTGAACCCTCACCCTCAACCTAAGAGTTAGGGTATCGATCAACCATGCTAGAGCGCATCGATAAGTTTTTCCTTTTACATTTTTGGCTTCACCTCCTCTTTATATCATCCACATACTTTTAGGCCGGATAGTTGATGATGAATTACTTATATTCAAACTTGAATTTGATTTTTCCCCCCTCCATTTCTTAGGGTTATAATGAAATATTAAATCAAGAGATTCACAAGGCTAAAATAATCCAAGAATAAGGCATCCCACACAAATTTGGAGCTTGTGGTTTCACTACTACTAGAAATATGTACTATCCACTCCTTTGATGCCATTGTTCAACTAATTTTTGATATATTTCTATATTTGTTTAAATTGTGTACTTGCAATTCTCAAAACTTTCCATGAGGTCATTTTTTCTCTAACAACACTACACAGATCCCTCCCTCCCTTTGTTTTGGCAATTATATTTGTATCGAGACTACATCTCAAATTCTTCTAATAACCCGCTCTTGGCTAGCCCTCTCTTATGATGCATCAATTGTCATTTTTGAATTACAATTTTTCCTCACCATCTTCATGCCTACAACAACATCTAGCTCTTCTTCTCTCAATCTTTAGCTTCCCCCTTCTTTCCTATGTTTATACCAAAGGAAGAATGTCCTGATGATATCAATTTTGATTATGGAAGGATGTAATGAGATTTTATTATATACAAATTTATTGTATGAAGTAGTTTCCTCTCTATCTCTCAACCTGATGCTTCGAACATTTGGAATTTCAAAGACAAATATGTTGTAGGTCAAGTGCTTCTTTCTTGTGGTACTTTGATAAAGGGTGTATCACTTCTTGTAAGATCCTCCCATGAAGCTTGGAAAATCCTTGTAGATTGGTACTGAGATTGGAATTCCTTAAAGACCTATGCTTTGGAGGTCGACTTCCACAATCTCTTTGTCAAGCCATAGGATACAACTTCACACTCATCACTCAGTTTGAGGATTATGAGAGAAAACTGACACTTTGTGGGCATAGAATCTCTAGTAATGATAAGGCGACTCACTTTCTCAACAAGCTTCTAAGCACCTACAAAATATTTATCACTGCATTCTACAATTGTGGTGAAGTGCTTAAGTAGGAAGAGGTTCAATGCTTGATAATTTTTTATGAGTCGAGGACAAAGCATCAGAATACATAAGTGTTATCCATGAAGGCCGAAGCTCACTTTTAGAAAATTAACAAGCCTCTCATCAAGAAGCATGATGGTCAAGATCACTCTAAGAGAACCTTTACTTGTGATTTTTGTGGCAAATCATCAAACCTTGATAAGTTTTTCTACAAGAACAACACACCCCTTACCTCTCCAAGATATCTTCTTCATATCTCATTCAAGGTTTCCCAAAGATTTATAAGGTAAAAACCATTTGTCAAGCATGCATGAAAGGAAAGTGCTTTGCATTCTTGTTACAAAAGAGGCATTAACTCATGCCTAGACACCCTTAAAATAAGTCCACCTTGACTTTGGGGATGAATGCATACTCCCTCCTAGAGTGGACCAATCTACTCTCTTTTCATCATAGATGACTATTCTAGGTTTATGTGGGTTTAATTTTGAAGCATAAATCAGATATCTTCACCAAATCCAAGGATGGGCTCATTTTTGTGGAGAATGAATGGTCTTCCACTTTAAAGGCTATTCTATCAGATGGAGGCGGTGGATTCCTTAATGATATCTTTGTCAATTTCTTGAAATGAAAAGGAATGAAATGTCAAATGACTCAGGTACATACTTGTTCTCAAAATGGACTAGAAAAATGCAAAATTTTTAGTATTATGGAGATGGCATGTACCATCCTTCTTTAAGGCCAATGGGTTTCATCAAATTTCTAAGGAAAACCTTTACATTTATCATCATGATTCTTTAGTTGCCATCATCATCTTATATGTAGATTATCTTATATGTTTTACTGTTGCTTGCATACAATTTTTTATGAGCCAAATTCATCAAGAGTATTCCATGATTGCTCTTGGTTTACTTCACTAGTTCTTAGGCATGGTGGTTTGGTTGCTACATGAACTTATAATTATTTTGAGAAGAAGTATTGTTCTTAACTCTTGTTTGGGTATAATATGGTCTAGTTTCACTCTATTTTTACACCTCTAAACCCAAAAATAAAACTCGTTTTGGAGAATATGACCTCACTTGTTCATATACATGACTATGATAATTCTTTGTCTCTTTATTTTACTTATAGAACACTAGACTTAACATCTCATATGCAATGGGTGTTCTTTTTAAGCTCTTCCATAAGCATCTTTAGACACACTAACAAGGCACCACCCAAAGATTATTGTGATACTTAGCCCTTAGTCAAAATTATGTTCTTTCATATAGAGGGGGGATCAATCTTGTGGTTCATTTTTATTATAATCAGGCAAGAGATTCATAATCTCATCATTCAACTTCATGACATATGCTCTTGCTTGATTGATGCTCCATTTCTTTGGGAAAGCAAGAAGTAGCCTATGGTAGACCTAGTAAATGCTCCACCCTCATGGAAGACTTGACATCAGGCCAAGAAAGAAGTTCACTTTCATGTGGAAATTGAGGGGGGGGGAGTTAGACGTGGTCAATGCTCCACCCTCATGGAAGACTTGACATCATGCCAAGAAGGTGGTTCACCTTGGGGTGGACATTGAGGGGGGGGGGTACTAGATATGCTCCATGACTCTCCCTTATGTGGCACCACTATTATTCCATAACAATCTATTTTGTAAGACCCACATTATGAGGAGAAGCCATGTGAGAGTGTTGGACATTGGTAGGTTCCTGAATTTGAGGTCAGATGAGGACTAGAGTAGAACCTAGATGGATAGTTAAGAAGGTTACTTCTAAGCCATTAGATTTGGGATTGATCCTATGTGAGGATCAACCTAAATCAAGGGTAACAAAAATAGCTTCTTAACTTGGGGAAGGGTCTATTTTATGTGGTCCATTGGATCTAGACTTGATCCTAAGTGTGGATTAAGCAAGATCAAGGGATACAAAAAAATGGTTGTTTTTTTACCATCAAATTTATACCACAAGTCAATGGTGGAGAGCTTTTTTGGCATGAATCAAGCTAAGAAGACCTTAGAACATGGTTAGGCCAACATAGGCTTGGCGGACCTTATAAGGATGTCCCCCTCCCCATCTAGGATCATACTTTGTAATGTTTGGAACCATTAGGGTATATGTTAGTACCCATTTCTAGATCACCATCTAAGCTCCATATATGGAGTGCATGGGTGGATTGTGTAGCGTTTGAGATCCATTGTATTAGAGTTATGAGTTTGAGGTGAATTGAGTTAAGTTCATCTTCTACTCATCTTGAGCCCACTTTCCATTACAACATCTCTTGTGTTATTCCCATGAGTAGACATACCTCTCTTTCTCTCTAATCTTGGTCCTTTATATGTTATGGTAAATCCTACATGGTATTCGAGTTGCACTATTGGTTCATCCTTATTCATCATTTTGTTTTTCTTACAATCTACAACCATGCTCCCATCCATAGAGCTAGATACAAAGTATCCTATTTTGGAGCACGTGAGACTATCTAGTCTCACCATTTGCTATAGAACATTGGTATTAAGCATGAATTTCCTACATGCATTTGTACCAATAGTTAGTCTACCTTGTCCATTGTCGAGAATCCAATCTTACATGATTAGGTGAAGCACATCAAAATCTAGTGCACTTCATTCATGATAAGATCTAATCCTAGGTAAAAAATACTACCATCCCCTCACTCAAAAGTATATAAATATGGGATTTTTTTTCAAAGCTTATCATGTTATTATTATAAATATTTTGGCACATCTTGGTGACAAATTTCATTTGAAACAAAAAAAATTGATGAATTTGGATGATAACTTCCATTTGAAATATACAAATTTTGGGGAGTTTTTGTGATACCCTCCCTTAAAATTATAGAAATGTTTGAGTATTTGATATCACTCACTACACTAAATCACCTTTTCTGCTATCTTTCCCTTTGTAATCCTCTTCACTTATGCTACCTTCTTCAATTGCTTGGTCAAAATTTTCTTCACCTTCACTAACTATAGGGGCAGAAACACATGCACACTGCACACACGTGTCATGCATGCATACATAATGCATACACATACATGCCCACATATAGATGCACACTTGCACAAACACATAAATACACTTGAACATATGCATATCTACACACAAACATACATGCACTGTGCACACACATACATACAAGCACACATACACAATGCAAGTACACATGCACACATACACACAGATGCATTCACACACTATTTCATGCACATTCCACATACACATGCGTGCATATAGATTGAAGCACATTGACATATGCACATCATTATTAAGACTAAGCAACAAGTCATGCTACTTTAGCACACCTGCACTAAACTAGATTTTAAAATCCTAATATTCTATGCATTTAGTTACATATAGTGATTTCAATTATTGAACCCTAAATCTTTCTATATCTATGTATAGAGACATATAAGAACCCCAAACTCTAATTCGTTTGTATTTATGTATATATATACTAATATGATTCCTAAAGCCCTAATTCTATACCTACCTATCTATGTAGACATAAACAACCTAAATCTTAATTATTTATGTATT